>DVPR01000689.1:0-12832 GCA_018239345.1 Oxynetra stangelandi | reverse complement strand
GTCATATCATCCGAATTCCGAAACTAGTCTGAGCCTATGCACAAAAAACGAATAACTTTCATACAAACAAATTGTAATTTGGGTAGCAAACTTAATTCATAACTACCCATATGTACGTAGCTAACGTGAAAAGCTCAATGATGTTACAATCAAAGTATCGTAGGCAATATTGCATTCATCGCGTTACACATATGTACGTGAATATACATTTATAGCTATATGCATATACATCCAATCTGCTAACTAAATAACGAAACAATCTAGAAACCTCCAAATACCCATTACATGTTGAACTAAAAAGACTTGTTATTTGGCCATCACGGCAAATTGGATAGAATTGCAGACGATGCAGCAATCACGAGGCACAATCGGAGACACTCAAAGGAATTCATTTCATCACGCGGCGTCTTGAAGCGGCCAATAATTGACCAATTCGGGCCAACCGATGCAATATAAAATTTATGCGACTAGACCAGACCAGGCCAGACCGGGGCGGAGCGGAGCGGCCGTGCCCATGTACGGACACTGTAATTGCTGTAGAAACTCAAGTAATGGCTTATTCAATCTACAGCCGAACCGGTCCCAGTACAGCCTCTGGTGGCGCGGCGTGGTGCACTTAACGAACTAATACGTGCTTATGTCGCTTTCAGTGGCCTAAAATATTAATGCTTTATTATACAGAGATATTTGGAGGGAGGGCCGCAATAAATTGGCTTTTGATCATGTTCATTGGTGTGAAGTGAAATATTCAGTGTCGTTTCGTCTGTTCATTACATTTAAGATTTTATTAAATTACCTCCTAAACTTCGTAAATACCCGTAAACATATACATATAAGCATGTTCATAATGCAATTGTAATATAATATAGTTATTGATATTAAAACTAACATCAAAAGGTTTCTATTCAAGCGATACTATAGATAAAAAAAGAAAAAGTATGAAACAATTCATATTATTAAACATCTGAGAAGTCCTACAAAAACAAAATTGTAAATTGTTTACTGAAAATTATTTTAAAAAATCTTTTTTTATATATTCATATACTTTTGGACAATTTAAATTGACTAGAAGGTAGATTGTTGTATTTTCAATTTCGACACATTCCTTAAAAATTTTTTAGAATGAGAACAAATGCTTTTGGTTTATAATAACATCTAATATAATTATGTTTTAGCCGATTTCATTTAAATAATATCTTTTCTTGTATCATTTAAATACTGCTTGAGCAATAAGTGCCGAATTGAAGCGTTATTTTCATAATAAAAGACCATTTAAATTCCCAATCTGTAGATTAAGACTGCGAGATAAATTACCTAAATTCAAAATATAAATCACAATTGCCGATTGTTGTAGACAATCAAATTACGTAGACAATTTAAATTTTGAAAACGGATTCGAATTCCAAATTCTCATTTTGGCATCAATTCTATGGACTGTGCAATATGTCTAATTTATATCATTGTCTAAGCGATACAAAGACTTTTTCTTAAGTCTTCATTACTTAATAAATTTAATTATTATGTTACTATCACATTTTAATTCATACTCAATAGCATTTATTATAAATTAAAATCGAAAATTAAATGTGTGTGTACAATGGTATACCGGGAAAGAAATAAACTAACGGCAGATGGCGCTACGAATTAAAAACTTGACACTGGTTGAATCCATCGAACCAAACACGCGATAGTAAAAAAAGCTTTAATCCGAATATTCTTACACCTCTATAAAATCGCTCGTAATGACAGAACAATTTGCATTTATTACAATAGAATCGCAATAAAAGATGGAGTGTTCATTCATTGCTTTTGTAATCGATTCGGCCATTAGCACGCTCCTTATAACCTTTATTAATTTTCTAATTACATGTACGCTTTGATTTGAAGTGAACTTCTTTATTACAGCCGCCTATTATTACGTTATATTTTCAACGTGCTAATTACTGAAATTTCAATAAATAAATATCGTCAAAGTTGATAAAATTATATATCAATTTCTAAAACGGGGTAGGAAAACATCTCATCCCAGCTACGCTTAGTTTTCCGTAATGTTTCTAAGGCATGTAAAGTCAGCTAATACACACTTGGACAGCGTGACTTTAAAGCTTGTCTCACAGTGGAACAACAAAGGGTTGGTGAGAATAATGACAATGATAACGAAGATAGGTACTACGTTACTTTGTTTTAAATTATATTACATCATTATAAAATTAACTTAACTCTATTGTACAAAAGTACCTAAAACAAAAATGCTTCATACTTGCGCGCGTGGCTTCGTACACAAATAAAACATAGTTTAAGTCTGGATGTTGACACGGTTTACACTATGTTTGAAGCGAATAGTGAAATAAATCTATTTTGGAAGTAAAGATCTTAGTGCTGACAATAACATGTTTCAGAAGCGACATACTGCCGTCACTTGGCAAGTTCTCCAGCAGCGACCCCCTAGTAGCAATATATTACATGCTTGGAATATTTAAGTAGTATTTAAAACGAATTAACTTTACATAAGCCAACAGAAACCACGCCTGCTCTTAAATAATTAATATTTCCCATTAATAATGCACGCTAGCCGCCCTAAGGATTGCCGGTTGTAGTCACCGCGCCAAATGATCGTAATTGGTCTTCATGATTAAATTTACATAAACAATTCGTATTTATTTAATTATTTCCTCTCTACCTAGCCCGCTAGGGACCTGGCGTGACGGTTATTTATTTATTATTTAATTAGTATTATAAATATACATCAGTGCTAGGTATCTAAATAATACTTTTTACGAAACGAATAACTGACATTCATGTTTATATTATACGCATATTAATGATATGTGGCAAAATACATACTTATGATAAACTTTTGAAATGCGACTGATTTTCCACTGTGATGATAAGGATGTGATGGAATAATTAAATATTATTTCATTAATTAGCGATACATCCAATGAATGTCTACTAAAATATATCTCATAGTTCTTCGAACGGTTCGTACAACAATCAATATTAAAAAGGGCTTAAGTATTGAAGTATAAGAAAAACAAAGCTATACAATATTCTAAAAGATATTACTAGAAGATTTCAAATATTTGCTAAAACTCATCTTGTTACCGTTGCACGACAAGCAATTTGAATCCACCAATACAAACATGAGCTCTTACCTCACAAATTATTACCTTCAGTCCTATCAACGCAAACATAATCATCTCACATATGAAGGGGACGGAATAAATAAAAACCAGACGCGATTGTGTTGAGAAGCAAATGGGTTTTCCATTGCGACAGGACCACATAACGGTGATCAAAGGCGCTCGTTAATAAGGAATTTAATTATCTCGTAGCGTACCTACAAAACAACACGTGGCTAGCCTTGAATGGATCAAGCCACTTGAAACGAGTTCGTTTTTCCGTAAAAAGACACGAAGTATGCAGAAACATACAGTGGTAGATACGAGTGGCGTCGGCTTAGGGATAGTAAAAAAAAGAATCGGGACACAGGTGCAGAGGAAACGGCAGGTGAATGGAGCTCCACGCCCGTGTAATATACATACATATACGAGTACGTAGCTACAATACACATGAGACTCGCGACAATATCCTGTCTTGGAGTCACAGGAATAATTTAATATTAAACGGACATTACCGAAGATGAAATAGCAAGAAAACAATGTATAAAATTGCGTTTTTTAAACATATTACCGAATTATTTGAGTTAATTTGGTAATATTTTGTACGTACCAACTTGATAGTTGTGCTACATTTGAATTATTCTATTATATATAATATGATAAATCGTGTTGTACATGTAATACGTCATATGAAAAAGAACCTTTGTATATACTAAGAACGCGATTGTTAACAGAATATTGAAGGACAATTACAAAAAAAATGTATGCAAAAATGAAAGAAGACTCACATTACCTTCAACCGGCGTCCAGATGCACAACACAATGAGCACTTCTGTCAACAGAACACAAAGAGCCGTGTAAACCTAACAGGTGGTCGCATGAGACTGACCGTTTTGTGTGAACCGCCCCGCCCCCCGCGCGTACTGCACACAAAGGCGATAGAGGGGAAAGTCAGCAGAATCAAAGGATCAGAGCCCGCGGCTTTACACGCCAGGGTAAGGTAAGGTAGGGCAGGTGTCCGTGACTGGCACATCTACCTGCTTTTTCAAAAGACGAACGTACCTGCGGCCCTGTCCTTACAAATTAATTGGTCGAAGCCAACGCGCTGCGGTTCGGAGAACTTTGGAATTTTCGTGCGTTTGTCATTAATATTTTAGGTAGCTACATACATTAGCATATTAGATGGTCGCCGACTGGCAACTTCTCGGAATAAATCACGTGACATTATTACACTAAGCCAAACTGGTGAATATGATGTGTCATTTATAAATAAAGTCCTTAGAGATATCCAAGCAAATTCGTCATATCGATGTCAAAGCTGGGTATAAAATATACATTATAACACCTACTGTTAGAATGGAGCATTTAAGTAATTATTTCCTATTCAAATTACAAATACGCCGTCTGATATAGACGATGCAATATCCCATCAATTCATTAACTGAAAATAAATCTAAGCTACGATTAAATCAACGTAAGAACATTTGACATCCGAAACAAATGAACTCACGTTCGAATTGTGAATATTCTAGAACGCAACGTAGCGATATATTAAACCTTCGTTCCCACATTTCGCGTTGCGGCCTACGTCTATTGTAGCCATTAGCGATCGTACCGCCTTAGTCGTCGCTTCACGAGTCATTAGCCTCGCTAACCTGGGAAATTAGACCAAATTTACATTAAGACAACGCGAATAGCATCCCAATTACACGCGTTACACTGCCTACATCATATTGCATTATATTTTGATCGGATAAATTAGATTTTCATACGCCAGTGGAAACTGTTACTGGCTTAATTTTATTTTATATGTTAATGTAATTAATACTTATTTATCTTTTAAACTTTATACCCAAGAGGAGCTATTATAAAAGTTTCTTAAACTAGTGCTTTTTGCAGACAACTCAAGGTTATCTAGATTATTGATAAAAAATGTCGAATGCTAGTAAAAAAAAAATACTGCTTATGAAGTAAAAATTAATCAGTTTGCTACTTATATACATATACGGATATGTTAATAGTTAATAGACTAAAACTTAATAAGTACTGACATCGTGAATACTTGGTCGCCCGTTCGAATGAATAATTTATTCAAATTCAATACGTCATGTTTATACAGATAACGTAAGCATTATTAAGACTCTCAAACATAACAGCTGCCTCTTTGTGTTATTTCTTTATTTTGTTACAGTTACTACTTTGTTATTAGTATAGACATGGTTAACAACTCAAAGCTACATACACACTTTTCGCGTTCCAAAATTATGTGTCATAAGTTTCTCGGAACATTATTTTCGATCACGTGTACAATCATCCTTAAATTACCATCAAATGTCCTTTGAAGGTAGGCTGTAAATTACCATCAAATGTCCTTTGAAGGTAGGCTGTAACAAGAAATAGATGGAAACAATCAACGAATATAGAGGACGGTGAAAACTATGATACAAGAGGTTATTTTCTTATCATTATCAGCCTTTTGAATTCACCACTGGACATGGGCTTTATCTAATGAACAACTTAGAATAAACATAAATAGCGGAAAGGTTTTAAATTTATACAGCAGACTTCACTTAGCAACTTAATGATTTTTTATATAATCAAACACTTCAAAATACACACTACACAACATTTCGACTACAAAATGGTATTATTGTTCGGACAATAAAGGGAGTAATAAAATTTTAAAGGTAAAAAAATGGTTCTTAAGTTTTCTATTGACTGCTGAGATAATATTAAATCTCGAGCCCGTTGTTTGGAACAATTGAAAAGCTAATAATGGAGCCTTATCTTCACTTCTGGAGAGGTCTCTGTCCATGTCTTTAATTGTCAATACTTAAAATTTTAAATCCACGCTAAGCTCAAAGCTTTGTGCGAGGCCAACACTTAAACAGCTTCAAAACACAATTTCCAGGTAGCGGAGGTGTTAAATTTTGAAGTTCTAGGAACGGACTGAGTAAATTAATGGTTCCCTGAAGTATTAGCCTCACAATTAACCTTTGTATTTCTTTACAACCTCTAATGCATATCTTTGACACTGACACTGACAAGTTTAACAATAAATGCTTTCAAGTTTATCGCTGGAAGAGATTAACTTAAAATATTGATACCTAGCTAAGTCGTTGAAATAAAAGCTTCGTGAGACATGATTTTTAGTGTACTAATAGACGGATGGCGGTGTTATTGAACGAAAACTTAAATCGTAGGTACACAATATATTTGTAATGTAACTCGTGTGTTATACAAAACTATAAACTATTATGAGATCTTTTGGAATAAATACAATACCGTTCGGCTCTTTCAGAAAATAACACTGATTTACGGACATTCAATTGAAATGTCAGACACCAACATACATTATAAATCATATAATACACGACCAAAAACCTATTTAGGGCTTTTAGATAGTTAGTTTTGGTGCCGGATAACACCATAACTCATCGGTTAAACATTACAAATGAGATTGAAAAACTCATACAACTGTAACTAAACGTAGAAATCCCATTGATATATCGGTCGATAGCAGTAGTGAGTGTAAAAACAATAATCGATGAAACGTACATAGTTTTAATTGAACACATGCATGCTCACTATTATGACTCTTAAGTGCATGGATATAATAGCGAAAAGTGCGTGATACGAGCGGCTGATGACCGTGCGAACGACCTACGCGATCCCGTCGCAGATATGGCTATATTCAGACAGGCACTCGCTGTACGATCGTGATCATACTTCTAATGCACCCCATTATGAGGACCGAGCGAGGGACACCATGAGCTCCGTTTTCCTAAGACGTTGTGTCGCGTCAGTCACGATCAAAAACGAATATATTTTACATCCATAGTTTAGTGGAATACAAACGAAAATATTTGCGATGTTCCATTGAACAAAATTGTTTAACAAAAGAATCGCTGGCCTAATTAACCATCTTCTTTAAGGTGAATGAATAAAATATTTAAAAAAAAGATAAAATATAATTAAAATGTGTGATATGATTCTTTATCACACATACCGTAAAATGGCAACTCCTGTGCCGACGCCGTTCCTTTCGGACTATAACTAACAACACGTATTCAGTATCATAGCACTTAATTATGTGACGATATTATAACATTTGTGATGACTGTTAAATTTAAAAGTGTTTTATGGTCGAGATATAAAATTTTCCGCGCGGGAAGCGTACAAAAAGCGTCTCGTGTAATTTTTTTCTAATTCAATTTGGGCAATAAGTAAACGAAACGATGCACAGGCTGTACGGCCAGTGAACGTTCCGGCGGCCGCTCCGTCGGTTTCACACGAGAAATTCACGGTCAGTGGCTATGTAAATGGAGAACGTACTAATTCTTAGGGAGACGAAAATAATTCTAGTGCATTGAACTACGAGACTCCGATACGAGTTCATTTCTATTTGTTCTATAGTAATTTGGAGCAGTTTAAATATAATGATTGGTGGCACGTTATGAACACAAGGAAATGTTATAATGCTGTATTACATATGCCGTGAGGTCGAATTTATTTTCGGCCTAATTTTAATAATTGTAATTTTGAAACAAAAGCAAACCACATAAATAAAACGATGACCAGATTCGTTTTGTATCTTACAGCTTTTATTCGAAAACAATACACGAACGCAATGTAGATTACGATCTTTGAACATAAGAAGTATTATAAAACCCTGTATGGAATTGGAGACGCTTTCACGCAACACCTGGGAGACACTGTGAGGTGAATGGGCAACATATTTGCGAAACGCAGCTAACGACATACCGTTCCAGATAAATATAATGCACTGTGTAGGTAAAATAAATGTTGCCACGGCTATAAAACCATCATTTATATTCTTTTTAAGCGCATGATGCACGACATATTGCAAATGAGTGAGACCGTCGCATCCATCATCCACTGTGAGAAAACCACAACGTCGAATGTATTTTACAATTTAATAACATAGAAAACATTATAAGTTATTCTAACGTATAGAAAATCTAAGAAAATATCAAACCAGAAACCGTTTTATATCAGTGCAGCGTACATTATTTAAATTCAAATGCATCTAATTTTTTTTACAACAATCGATACTGTCATAGTTCGCCAGAAAATAAAACAAAACGAAAACAGCATACATATATATACATGTATATTTATGTATAATACATACATATGTACAGGCAGACAAGTGTTGAAAAATATAAGAACAAACATGGTCACCTGACGGATTGTTTGATTTTTCCAGCCACATTCTTCGCCGGACGGATTCACACGGACACTCATACACATTCACGGTCAGTGAGTATGTAAATATGGATTTGAATGCTAACACACACTGAAACACTCGACCCCAAGAATATTATTACTCAGTTCAAACAATGGCGTAACGGGACGTTTCCTTCTTTTTTCGAGATAATCAGTTTTTATCTTGATCTCCCGACGAATGGTAATTTCTAAACTCGAACACTTGTTTCGATGTGAAATTCCAATTAATGGAGGCACCGTTTTGAACACGCCACCACAGTCGTAACGATTGTACTTGGGAATAATTTTAGAAGACAACATATGTTCATACATACATATATGTCTCGGCGCAGATGTTTGTATTGGTGATAATTAGATTTGTGTATTCATTTAATAATTTCGAGTTCTGTATTCTTCAAATGTCTTATTGAGTATACAATTTTGGCATAAAAAAAGCACCTACAAGTATTGGTAATGGATGGTCTTTTGAGTTCATTAAAGCGATAATTTGATGTCATTAGTTTAAATATATTATTTTATGTGAATAAAGTGGCAAGCGGACATGCAGTCGCGAGTGGCCGCTGTCGCCCATACACAACTGCTACCAATCTTGAACAGGACTATTTGTCCTATTCATGGCGGGTCACAGAAGTGTTGCCACTCACGAAGACAGCGATGGTCGCCTCTAGTATACACGGCTGGCTCGTGTTGTATAAGTCCATTTATACATATGTAAGTCCAAGTTATAAGGTGGTTCAGTAAGTAACTCGTGCCATTAAGGATCATAATAGGAAACTTGACGCAAATAAAAATTATACTTGTCTTATGACACATTTCGTTTGTAATAGCTATTTATAAAGTCTGTTGTGAATGTTACAACTCTGTATTAGAATTTAAAATGTTGTTTTACGGTACTTGCTTGAATTTGTTAATGCTATACTACATTTAATTTGAACACGATAAAAAGAAATTCAAATACATTCACGCGCGTTTAGAAATTCCATTAGACAACATCTAGTGTTACTTCTATCTAAGTCTTGGGAACAAATAAATATTTCATTTATAAAATTTACTTAATAATCTAGTATATATTGTTCCCCATATTTCAGGACCCGTACTAATCCTTTATTACTTCTACCCTTCTTCAATAGAATGAAGAAAATAATGTCTTCGTTCAGACCGGATTGCATGTTTCATTGTTCTGATGCAGTCGTCACTTAAGCGAAGCTTTACAACTGTAACATCAAAATACCCATTGGAAATACGTTAATAGTCACTAGTCCTGTTGGCTTTGAAAAAGGAAAAATAAAGATGTCAAAATCGAAAACTAAACATTTTAATGACTCGATTTTACAAAATTCAATATAATTCGGCTTCTTTTATTACCAATATAAATTGAACATATTTGCGTTACCTTGGAGTAAGGAGTTATAAGAAAAATCATCTTGTTTTATTTTATACGTTAGTTTACAACGCAGTAACAGATGACTTCGCACTAAATGCGGCAAGAAATGTTTTCCTTATACTACATCGTTTGACAATAAGTATTGAAATAATAACGTCAAAAAAAAAAATTCATTTATTAAAAACCTAGCATGTAAGTAAGTAGTGACATTACAAAAAAATCTAGAATAGGAATTTTAACACAATAATATAATAAATGTTATGAAGACTATCTCCCAATTATTACTTATGTTCATACCTTTATGGTAGACTGCCTCTGGTGGGGTTGATGGCAGACGGTTCCAGTAGACAAAGGTAAATACTTTCATAGCTTCGACAAGTGGCAGGACATGTACCTGTACGGTTCTCCCGGGAATGTACTAAAGCAACACCTAACTCTGACGTGAAGTCGTAGTTGTTATAACAATTTGTATTACGGCTTGAAGGGCGCGGTTGCCGGTTCACCTTAATTACCACCTTAATCGTCAAGAGTGCCAAAACTTCTACGATCGGCCAAGTACAGGACAAATACTAAATGTTATTAACTGGTATAATACTAATATTACTGATTGGAATGAAGTTACCAAGAGTCAACTTCCTGCAGTCCTGTCACCTATTCATATTATGTTACTAATATTATTATTTAAAAACCACAGTAACTGACACTAATGGTCCTACTTCTATAGTCCTGTTCGAGGCAGCCTGCAGCAGTCTACGGACGGCAATTAACCATTGTTACAGCTGCATGTCCGGTTGCTTGCCACTCTCTGGATATAAATAAAATACCCTTACAGCCAGAACTAAAAGATTTAATTCAACTCGTCATTCAGATGCTTGCCCAACTGGGAATCGCATACCAAATCTTTGCTTCTATGCATCAGACACGCGAGGCGACTATGGCAAACAGCTTGTCATATAGACTTACGGCATATGCCTAGTTGCGTGTATTTTCAACGATTTATTTCAAAAATGTGTCTAAATATCCAGAATTAAAGATATTCCCAATTCATATCTAAGTTTGTAATTGCAACGTGTTAATAAATTGAATGCTAGTACAGAGAGCTCTCCCTACTCCCGTGACGTCCCTACATAAGACATCAACGCGCGCGCACTAGTCAAACAATGAATTACTATCTAATTTGTAATTAATGTGCCCATTAATGGAAAGAGATAGCAAGTACAAAATTAAAAACTTCCTTAATTCCATTATTCAAATGTACCGTTTAGTATCCGTATGAATAAAGTGAATTATCATAAAATATTCATAATTCTCAAAGATTCGGCAAAACTGTAAATGCGGCATATACGTTTATTATATCTTTGTATATTACCACGAGGTAAAATACAAGAGTAGATAGTTTTAAACTTCATCTATGATCGTACGCGGAGCCGATTGGCGCCTTAAAGTAGAATAGAAAGAAGGAAAAGCGGGCGAAAAACACTTTATAAAAGAGGATTATACCTATAGATTTCATGTCATGAGCAAAACACAATAACGATCCGTAAATTAACCACGGATAAAACCAATAACAAATTTACAAGCATCACAAAACTAATTAATTTAATGTAATAATTAAACCGAATAGTTATATGTATCTACGCATATTAAATACCAAATTTTTTCCAATATTAAAATCACATAGTGCGAAGAAAATTTCCTTTTCCAATGTACAATCCAACAAGTGGTTAAGACGTCGGCAATGAGGATGTCTTGTGTCGATTTTCATTGATGTAACGTGTCGATTACATCGGACGCAATATCGCTTACAAAACCCAAGCGACGGCGGCGACGGCGGCGGAGGCAGCGTTCGAGAAGGCGCTCGCACACATTCATCAGAGTTACGACACAAGAAAATGGCCTAATGATACTTAACGACTCACATTTCGCAACTTATTCATTAAGCTGTCGGTGGAGTAGAAATCCACTTTCTAATATCGACTTGTCATGTTCGCAGCGATCTTGTGGCTATTCGTTCGAACTGTATAGATAATATCAAAAGATATTTTGCACTCGTATGAATATATATCATCGTGGAATTAACGCTATACGCACGATACGATATATTAATATTTGGTGGGTAAATTGTACGTGAAACATGACAGTCGGCTGCGGTCAAGGCCTGTGGAGCCGTGGGCCGCAATAGACAACGAACCCGGATGCAAAACAAAAGCCCGCCGAAAAAACTTCAATAACTTCAATCTTTGTTGTATTGTACTATATACATACTTAGAATGATTCGGATAATTCAGCAAACCGCAAAGTGGTACAAGAGCGGTGGATGTAAATAATTTCAACCGTTCAAAACCATTTTTTATAAAAATGGAGTTCAAAATCATTTTTTATAAAAATGGACCATTTTACTAAAAAAATACTCATTTTAACCAAAGAAATAGAAAGAAAACAATAGTACAAATGAGCTCACCTCGACAGTAGAAGCATCCGGTGATCCCGGTCGCCTGGAAACTCGATACGTGTCTTACGATTTGTTCTCGTTTGTGCGGTACTTCGCGAATGTATCGAACACTCGAACTGAACGTTATAAAGTCCCTAACTTACCCACACCGCCGCTACAAAACACAGCAACCGAAATTTTGAATGTTGGAATATTGTACTGTTTATGTGAGAGCAAGCGACGTGTAATTCATTTAACCAGTAACAGAGTTGCTGTGTTTTTTGTGAGGACGGCGGAATGACGCACGCGCAGGCTGGCTCCGCAAAGTTAGAGTCGTGCGGTGCGTGCAGAGCGCGCGCGGCAGTGCGCGGGCGGTGGAGACCGGCGACTGCCCGCGCCGCGCCCCGTACCCCACCACTCCCCTCCAATCCACCGGGCCCACCCCTGCCGTCTCCCGCCAACATCTGAGCTGACGTCACCGATGACCAACTCAAAATTCTCGATGACCACAGACAAGCTACGACTGCGCCATTCGATTCGAAATTTGAATAGTAATAGAAAAACTTATTATCTATGGCCCCCCGTACGAGCGATCCTGGGCTAGTTTCGCCTTGCCGACTTGTGCGAGACAAACATGGCCGAATT
>DVPR01000688.1:0-12841 GCA_018239345.1 Oxynetra stangelandi | reverse complement strand
ATGAGACGACCATTGCTGCAAGAAAATTTGGTTGTCTTCGTGTGGGGTTTGTGCGGGCTGCGGGGAGGGGGGGGGGGCCAGGGGGGGGGGGCGTGTAGGAGAGTTCTGAATCCCATAAACCCACCCTTACATACGCCCATGATAAAAAGTCCAATATTTGATTTGTTCAAAGGTTTACTTGATCAGTCGCTTGTCCGTTTAAGGTATATGTTATTATTTAAGTTGACTATTAGAATCGATGCATCTGTACATCTGTAGTAAATAGCAGTGAATAGTAAAAATATTACATGACATATACAACTCGGCAGCAATATTTTCAAATGACTAAATAGAAGCTAACCGAGAACGACAAACATCTAAATTGGCGAATGTCCATTGGATGAAATATAGTATTTCTAGCAAATACATATATTAGGTATCACAGTATCTTAGAATTTTGGATGATTGCACGTTATTTAGCTAATTGTTACCAAAATCTCATATGTATGTAATCAATACAGGTATCATAAAGTAATCAAAAGGTATAATATGGCAATCGGAACAAATGAATCCAAATGAATAAAATCTCGCGCGAACTCGGAACTGTGGGAGTTATTTCGGGAAATCGGCTGGAGCTGCTCCAAAAGCCACGTGAACAGAATGAGAACCCGGTCACTTTCCCGCTGAGTCAACGACACGCGTGAGTAAGTCCCGACAAAATGATTTCGCGTTTCATGATTTCGAGTAGAAGCGATTCAGAGAATCTACTATTTTTGTTCAGTACTATATCATTTAAGTTTTCCTGATTTCGTATCAAGATTTCACGAGAAACGTAAAATGTGTAGGACGTTGGGCAGCCTCACAGAAGAGCGTTGGGTTATTGAAATACGTAGAAAGTATGTAAAAAAACCGTCATGTGCGCTTCGCTTCCGCCGATACAGATGTCAGTAACCACACCAGACGTGATACGAATCTTGATGAAATAATTTACAATGCATATCGCCCTTATTCAATTTTGAAAGTCAATAAAGGACATTATTATTCGGTTGTTGGTATTCAGTCACTTGTTTCGGTGTCAGTTAATATTCAAAATTAAGTTCTTGCACGTACTCGTATGTTACATGTCAATGGGTAATGAACAAAATATACAAATAATATGTGAGTTACAATGTCGCCGATATGAAGGTACAGAAAAAATCTTATTGACCTTAATTACAGGCTAATCATAAGCTCATGGTCCATTTTAGAACCCAAACTTAGGTACACAGTTAGCGTAGATCCCAAAGGATTCTTTGAACATGGAATCTTTATTCTGAAATACCAATATAAAACGTTACATAGAACTCCAAGATTTCGTCACGATGTTTACCTTCACTGTTACAACTAGTTATAATTAATTTAAAAAACGCACAATATTTTGTGAAGAAAGCTGTGAGCACCAGCATGAACGCATGAAATGGGAGCCTGAATTCTATTTTACTAGAATATAACAAGTTAGTTTTATTACTATTGATTTAAAACTATATAATGAATTGGGAAAATATCTATGTTGCATTAAGACAGTCTCGTTTAGAAAAATATGGGGTTTCGGTATTTGCAGGAGTCATAGGTAGGATTTTTTAAATGTTACTTACTCTATTTATGAATGAATATGATTCAAATCAACGTTATGAATTAATTTCTGCAGTTCCCAGTTTAAAAGGATAAATGTTTTTAATTTTTTCACGGGTCCCAGTTTCCAGATGGAAAAGTAATATCATCGATAACCTGTGCCAAGACCGGATTCTCAGGACCTCGATTAAGTCGTGTCTTAACGACCGCGCCGCGTCTGTGTTTTGTATGGTCGTATAAATAAAGGTCAGAAAGGACCGTGTCCTGATTATATTGCGGAGTAAGTTTTGTTCTGATCTATGGTTAATCATAGCTTTAAATACATGTGTTATAAGTATGGTCGTACTTATTTAGTCGCCTGATTTTTTACATTCGTTTTCTAAGATTGACAACTATTCGCCATTACACTCTTCTTGAATCAATTTTTTTAAAATATATTACAGAAAAGATTAAAAAAACATTTGGGATATTAAAACTGGGTGTAAAATAAAAATTGGCGAAATAAAAATTGAAGTATGAATAAAATCTAGTTATGTATATATTGATCTTTCTAAAAGATTCCATTTGAGATCCTTCTCCGAAAATGTAGGAGTTGTGTTTTACAGATGACTGCACAGGCCGTGTTTGATTTACAGATTTTAATTTAACGTCAATGTTCCCGACTGCACACGAATTGGTTTGTGTATTCCTTAAAGCAATGGTCAATTTTAAAAATCAATAGACTTCCACTAATTCGTGATATTACTATTATTATAATATATTATTAATGACGACTGATATTTGATGTTACAAAGAGAAATGCAATCAAGGTCCGGCGAAAAGGTGTTACCCGACATTCCGCTGAGCGTTTTGCGATGATCCCAACGGTGCTATGCAAGCCCTCGTTTTTATCTCCGGAGTTATGTTGCATTTAGTTCTAACATATGTATGTATATATTTATAATAAAATTATGTTACCTATAAACTACCGAAGTTTTCAGTAATATCATTGTTTTTAAAATTTTCATTAACAAACAATTTATCGCCCGAGTCGGTAAATGCGCATTTTCTTTCAAATGTATTGCCCGCTTTTAGGTATATTAAAAACATATATGTATGTATATTATTTTTATACCATCATTAGTGTGCACTCAAAAATTTTTTTTTTACTTACCTACGATTAGATCGACAATTTTTTCATGCACTTTTGAAGTCATGAATAGGTCACAATTTTATGCATTATTTTGATACGTATGTAATAAAAATATGTTCGCTAACATCAAATTTAAACCGCGCTTGTTCAATTTTACGATACGTGAACAGTACATTTTGCATTTACAATGATTAACATAATAAGTACGTATTTGAACGTAAAAGGTTTGATATATTCCAGACGCATACGGGATCTAAGGCGTTTAATGCTTCGCATAAATAAGATAAAATGTACACACAACACTGTTGTCTGTTATTTATACTTTAAAGCACTTCCTAATTTGTTTGAGATTAAACACTTGGCATGTCGATGGTTGAGCCGGTCCTTGGGAGGTAATCAATGCATATTAGATCATCGTGGAAAACCTGTTCGATAATTTCAAATATTTTATGCAGTTTGGAAACGTGTGGTTAATGAGAATGATAAGCGCGCTATTGTCACACGCAACGCTATATCGTCTGCCGTATTGTATTAAATGTTCTGTATAATTAATTACTCAGTGTGACTCTGGCTACAGATAATGATGAGTAGTTAAATTTAGATGATTAAAACGAAGCCCTTATTTCGTCCGTCGCTTCTAGACTTTGACGTTCAGCAATATAAATTTGTCTGCATTAAAAATACATCCTGATATTACGAATTAATTATATACATACGTATATATATTAGACCACAGAAAGTGTTAAATTGACAAAACTTCAGACAAATCAAAACTGAATAAATGAAATCATAAAAAAAATTATCAATGGAAAATTTTGGTGGAAATGTAAAAGTATGTTATTAAATAATTTTATTCTATTGTATTTTCTTTTTTCTTCATATTTTTCATCAAATAAATGTACTTTTTGCTTAGTAACTAAACGTAATTAGTTGGCTTTATTAACACAATTATATTTCCTCGTCACTTGGTGTGGGTGTGTGTGGGTAACGGTACGATTATGCAAACATCTGTTTTATTAACACCGATCTAAACACTCTAGATAATGTGAGAAAACAGACAGCATTTAAAAGTTTTTATCAGGAGATACTTGATGTAAAGCAGAGCGGCCTCTGTTAGGCGTACCGATTCGTTCCGCTACGATAAGAGGATTAGATCGTTCCGCAGCGCAGCGCCAGATCTTGTTCCTATGTTATGAACGGGAAAATGAAATAGATGCGTTGTGTTTACCTGGCCAAAAAATCGCTCCCTAGCAATAGCCATGTTTTCACTGCGTGATGCATCGGTTTCCGAAACATTTGTCTCGTTGAGTTGCAGCGAACTCTGATCCTCGGTTTCTTTGACGGGCTGCTCCTTGGGTTCGCTGGGGGGAGGCGTTCCCTGCGACAGCGCCTCTGTAGGCGCAACCCGTTCCGATGCGTCTTCAGCCACTTTTACCACTTTCAGTACACTTTCGTCGCCTTTACCACCTCCTATGCCGTTAGTCTTTACACTAGGCAATTTTTGTTTCTTTTTACTCTTCTTCTTGTTCTTCGGTTTTTTCGGTTGTTTTCCTTCGTGGGGACGGTCGCTGGCGCAGCACTGCACATTACCCATGTCGATGAACGAGCATTTCGCGGATACTCGGTCGTCGGGTGTCGGTTTAGTCGGTCGATCGTTCGAAGCGCGTCGGCGTCGGCGTCGGCGCCGGCTCGCGGAATGAGCCCGTCGCGAGTTCCCGGCGCTGCGGCACCCACCCGCCCCGGTATTTTTGACACAAACTTCGGAATCACGCTGACCGCCGATTACGCGGATGCCGTCCGCGAAGGATCGCACCCGAAAGCCGAACCGCGTGCCGACCGCGCTGGCGTCATCGCGCCCCCCGGCCCCCGCACGGCAAGGTCAAGGCGGGCTCATTGTTCCCGCTGCTGGACGAACGCGTACCTCTTCTACGAGATTGTCGTAAACTGGGTAAGAAATTGCCAACGCCAACAGGCCATGGGGCTCTCACCTGTACAGCGTTAGCGCTATCGATCACGCAATGTTTACGTCCGGCTGCCACGGGAACGGTTACGTTACCATTGGCAACGACAAATTTATAGTATATACTTTATTAGTGTTGTTACGGCGTGTGGCGTTGAGTCAGTGTATAAAATACGTTTTGTTGTGACGGTGCGGCGCGGTGGACGGTCGTGTTGTTTGTGCGCTGTTATCGGGCGCGCGCGCACGGGCCGGGGGCTGATAGCGTGTGCGTGCACGTGTTGCGTGCGCACTGTTACCGTATTCACTAGCATCAGCTCGGTAAAAATAAATCGTAAACGAAATAAAATGTTTTGTCAATATTAATTTCGGGTACCTTAATGTAAAACAAGTACTTATTAACATAAACTGTAAAAACGATTATCGGGCTAGGCTTGTTATAATCATAGCTATGTATGTCTATACTAGAGCTGTGGTTATAGTCGCATTATGATTGATTCTCAACGTGTTGATACACGAGCTATTTACTCAGTACCTATTCTTGACGCGCTTGAGAGTACCTTTTCCACGTATGTACATATATACATGCATGTTAGATGCAAAAGATTAAATCATCGGTGCAATGCATTTGTAAATCCGCGTCGTTAGTTAGTACCCAATAAACTTCAAAGGCCCTTTGTTGTTAGCGGCACGTCAGCTGGTTATTTCCAGAACGTAATGAGATATACTGCTCTCGAAATATGTGTAGTGTATATTAATGATACAACTTTGAGTAATATAGCTACGCGAGATATATTTGTAATCTTGCCAGCTCCGCCGCCATGACACTCAGAGTATTATTCTGAAAACCCGATCAATGTTTAAATAACTTCATTTTTACCTTGGTTTTATATATATTCATAGCTACATTCGTTTCACCTTAGAAATATCAATGTATACAACTTTTAATCTAATAAATACTAATGTATTATTAAACAGATAATGTTAGAGTTAATTTGTTTGAATTCTACCTTCTCTATTTGTACCTATTGTTTTTCCCACTTCTCATTTTCCTAGTTCCGTAATAGGACGAAGCGAAACTTCCTTATTAATACTGCAGTAATTTGACGATAAAGCATAGTTGGAATATTATAATATAATAACAATAAACAAAGGAATTAATAATAACAAAAGTGATCGTAACATATTTGCGACGCGATCGGAGAGACTGGTCGATGTCGTAATTTCCAATGTGACGACATAATTAGGCCACCAACGTATTTTTTTCTTACTCAACAGTAAAATAACTAACAATCGCTTAGTTGAGAATAGCTTTATTTTAAAATAATGTGCAATTTACGATTAATTTACGTAAAACTCGTGGTGCTATGCATATAAATAAAGAAGTCATAGACAAAACTGTTATTTCGTAAAGAGAACACGTATTATCATTTTGAATGGAATGGAACGATCCAAGTATACCTACATTCCGAAGCTTTAAAAATGTCAATTTTCAGTTTCTAGTATCAGTCCAAGTAATTAGGTGACCACTTTAAATAACATAGCTTGAATACCCTTGAATTTCCATTTGTATAAGAAAACAAGTTCATCTTTTTCTTGGATGTATTACATAAACAAATGTTGACAGCGTTTATCTGCACAAAAATTTTATATGAATCATATTGCCAGAAATAAAAATATAATCGTTGGCAACACGGTGGCAATAAAGAACGTTTCATTGATGGTATGTGAAAGAAGCGTTCTTATATTAGGCGCGACTAGAAAAAGGTCAGGAAAAAGTTCCGATAGTAAGATTATTTCGACCGTTATGTCGCAACGGACGCGGTGGTGAAATTAACAAATTTAAAATACCGTTACACCCCAGAGTTTAATTATTAAAACTGTCATCAGTTTTTCAACAAAACACTGACAGTACAATGAAGTATTTAATAGGTATATCATTGATAATTACATCTGTATTAGCCAGTGATTTTGACAAATACGCAGAATTGTTTGGACTAAGCTCTCTGAAAGGTGTCGGTATTCACATAAAAACTATTTACCTTGAACATCAAATTAATAGCAGTACTTTGTTTTTTATGTTTTTCTTCAAGTTTTATTTTACTGAGCTGATACTAATGTAAGTTCCGACTACGGATTTAGGGTCATTTTATCTCAATAGGAGGACAAAGCGATCAAATTCGTGGAAAAGGATCTCCAAATGGAATGGAAATAGATCTTCGGTAATGGCTTAAACAGAGGGCCGTTTGGCGGCGATGTTGACAATAAATTGAACCATTATGGAGACGAATAAAAAATGGTAGTGCATTTCGTAATTTGTCAATCGAATATTATTATTGTCTATATTCCGTGTAGGGAAAAGATATTGAAAATACTCGACGTACTCACTAATAAAAATCTAGGGAAGGATCGCTTAATATACATAAAACAGCAATAAAATAATATTTACCATTCATATATTTATTTTATTCATAACTAATGTATTTATTAATTCATAAATATATTTATTTCATTTCCATGCATATTAAACGCTATGTAAATAAAGTGTACAGAAATTTAAAAAAGTTTTTTTTGCTGGCTTACTTTACTTAACTTTTTATTTATTTATCCTTCTTTGTAAACCTAAAACTAGATTACTCAATACCTTTTAGCATTTTCTAACTGTTAACCCCAGTTCCCGTCAACGAACTGTCTGTCGATTTAAGTACAAGACGTCATTTTAGATTTATTTGTTTAATGGCTCCATTTTTAAAGAAGCATCAATCAGCACGTGTGTATTTACCGTATTTACGAGTATTCTGACGAAATGTTCAAATTGACATTTAATATAACAATATGTATTTAATATTAAATATGTATACGGACATACATACGTGTATGTGAAACGATTCAACGTAATGTTGATAAAAAATTACTCAAGAGTAAATTGGAACACATTGAGTAAGCTTGATTCGTTCTCAATTTTACCTCCAAAAATAGCATACCATGATGCGTAGCACAATTCGATCGTACAGTTATTTGGTAGCCGTTGTGACAGAGGAAAGTTTTTGTATAAACATTGAAATATTATTGTTTAGTGGGGAAGCGTAATTGTAAGCCATCGCAACTATCAATAGGCTTATTTCTACCCATTTAGATTTATAGATTAATGGGACAAGTAATTAACTGTTTTTTATCAGGTTTATGAATAAATGTATGTATATGTGTGTAATGTTATATAACATTGAAATCCTTAAGTCAAAGTACGGTTGTTAGCTCTGGGAATCGCGAGCTTAACATAAAAAAGTTTATATATTATTATGTCTACCAACAACATCTTCGAAAGCAGTACGCATTTGAAACAGAGAATACTTTGTATTCTTATATAAAATTTCTTCTTTTTAATATTCTAAGGCATGCTCATCGCTTATAATACAGGAAATATTGAATGTGAAGTGGTTCCCGGAGCTCAGCGAACTGGTTTAATTAACAACGCTCCGCTGTACTGATAACAACCGACGGTAATAGAAATACATTTGCGATCGCAAACATTTTATCAATACATATATAGAGTACCACTTAATATATCAGTCGGTAAACTTTTCACGCGAATAAAAGTGTTTTTTTTACAAACATAACTTTTTCGTAAGCACACAAATTTCACAAGTTTTTATTTACCGAATCGTCTATTACAATTGATTATTTACAAGATACAATTAAATTAAATATTTGATGTTTTGCTATTCATCTATTATTCAATAAATATTCTCAATCAAATTTACCTATTCGGTTTTGCGTAGATTATCGAATTAAGTAAGGCAATGTACAAAATAATCACGCTAGTGTGGAATTCTGGTGGAAGTGATTAGAAAAAAAAGCTAGAATTAAACGCGGAACGCTGTTCAATTTTTGCTAGGACGATACAATATCTATAATTTGTTATACAAAGTAGTCGATTTAGTCATTCAATTCAAACTACTTTTATTAATACTAATACGATCAGATGAAGCCCAAAATAGGTTTCACATGTCTTTACAAATTACTTTTGAAAACTTCACTTGAATGACTCAATATTACGAGATTATTTTCTACATAAAAACAAATTTAATATGCCATACAATCATATTTTATACAATACTTAATTTTTCTTCTTTACTTTAAAATCTCTCAAAAGCAACAACACCAACACGTGTAAATAAACAAATAAAAGGGGCAATTTCTAAACCACGTTGAGTGTCACTTGTTGATGTGGTTCGATAAGTAATATACGGCATGGTTGGTTACATAGAAACTTCTAGTAGATTTTATTACTTATATATGGTTAGGAGTTTATGTCAGCTCCAAGTAGGTACGTGAGCTATAGTATAAATTATGAGCCTTTGTCCCTCGTCCATATATACATTTACTTACGCGACTTCCACAAAACAATAGACGAAATGGTTTGTTACGTTGGAATGTTAAGCCGATAAGTTTATACGATTGTAAGAGCACAGTCATGGTAAACGATTACATAATCCCCTCTACTGTCAATAGCTAATAAACATCTTAGTATGGACATGTGAATACCGTTGGGCAAAGATGATAAAGTAAACCTTTTAGACGAGGCTGCAATTTTGTACCCAAAGAAATCATCTTGAATAATCCAATAGATATTAACAATTAGCAATGTTAATGTTACTGTCTCTACTAAATACCAGAAATATATGAAATAACATCTCGATTATTGTTTTAGTTTTTTATTCGAATAGAAAGATGGTTTTGTGAGCATTTCTATTTCTAAAAATGAAGAATATGGCGTAAAAAATGTTTAATAAACTAGAGGTAAGAAACATTTAAAACCGTAAAAAGATACCCGTTGAGTACGCGGTAGGACAATTTTATATCAACACATTTTGAATAGAGTAAAAGTATTTAACCACTTAATTATCTAAAAGTTAAACGTAAAACGGAACCTTAGTTCTAAAACTTACCGTGTCAGCATCACTCTCTTCAGTGGCGATAGCAACTCCGCCGTCTAAGTGCTGTTCAGCATTGTCAATTTCTCTTTCAAGCTCCAAAGCTTCCAACTCTAATTGTGGAGATGACTGTAATTCTTCTATTCCCGGAGACGAGTGTTCCAAGGAGGACTGCAGCGAATGGTGCGCTGGCATCTTCACTAGCAACGGTCGAAATTTTTGTGATGTAAAGGCTGAAATGTAAAAATCTCTGGCAATTTATTTGCTAAGCATGTATGAGAAAAAAAAAGAATTGAATAAGTACTTTTCGTAATAAAGAATGAGATTGATTGCACTTGATGTAAACGACTGGAATCTATCTACCGTCCATTTTCAAGCGAGACAAGCGTTACGAATTTAACACTGATTGCTTATCATGATGAAGAAATACGAGCTTAAATGCTAAACGTTCATGTAACACATTCGTGACCTTGCAAAGCGGCGCCTCGTTGTTCTTGGTAGTTATGTTAATTATAATCATTAATTTGTTTGGGTTTGTCTGTAACGAAGTTTAGAAATATCCTTCTAGGCATTAATGGTCACTAGAATATTTTTGTAAGAATAGGTCAAAGATTGAGATGTAATTACTTTTCTAATCTTCTCACTTTGAGAGGTGCAACAAAATTGTAATATGCACTTAGGCAAAACAAATCTGGTATGTCCTGAGAGAGTACTTCATTCTCAATAAATAATTGTGTAATAGGCATGTGTGACGAAGTAATTTGCACATATTGCTCACCTTTTTCGTCTTTCTCCTTTTGCATTTTTTTCATGGCATCTCTAGCACTTTGTAAGGTTTGTGTGGTACCGGTTGATATCGGTTTAATTATGACTCGTTGAATTCCGCTGCCGGGGAGAAGAGCCGTGACTACCCTTTTCGGTTCTTCCCTTTCAGGGCTTCTTCTGTATGGACCAAATACTGTTTCTTCTTGATCAGCATCAATATCTATGTAACATTCTTCGAATTGTTCGAAATTTTCAAGATCAGAGTCAATCTCACTTCTCGATCCATGCGTATTGGGCCTATAGAAAGAATCTGAATTTCTTCTGTAACTCATTTGCTTCGAGTCAGGGGATGAAAAGCTTCGCACCACGTAAGTTTTGGGTTGACTCGAATGCATTGCGTCTGGATCGCTGTGAGAAGCCGGCGAGGAATAGCTTCGCGGTAATTGTGATCGCATTCCCTGCATTTTGCGTTGTTGATGCTGACTCGTTCTTATTGCTATTAAGCTCCTGCCTCTCCCAGCGCCTTGCGGCAGCGCTGGGTCTTTACGACGCATAATATCAAGTATTCCTATTAAATGGGACGTGTGGAACTCTTTGGATCCTGTGACCAACTGCGACCTGGGTTCCGTCTAGATATCGCATGTAACTTCACTGTGCCTTATGCGTGTCCAGTTCTAACATCTCGAATTTCCATATCGGATAACAAGGCCAAATGTGGCAAGATAATATATCGTACGATAAGCACCAGTGAGCACGGCGATGTACTGATATTGCTGGCACCTATAAATAAGGTAAGCATTGTATTTAATAATTTTTGACCCGTTCAAATATCCGATAAAGTCTGCAACTTAACGGTCGTCACACGTTTCACTGATATTTGATCGTGACACTTTGCATTTCATTTTACATCGCACGGGACGATCAGCGTTTTCATTCTGTGATTGTTTGTTTCTTTTCTTTATTTAAACACCTTTTACTAGTTACAAGTCACTTAGCGTAAACCATTTAGAATTTATTACATTGAAATATAGTCACTTGAAAAACACAGATGGTTTGTTAAATTTTAAACGACGAACAGGTCTATGACTTATGGAACATACGTCGTACGTAGCTCGATTAAATAATATGACAGAGCTTACGCTACGGTATACGAAGAAGCTGCGTAGGCTCCACCGGCTCGTAGGTGGACAACTTTCTCTTTTAGGTGCCTTGACGGCTATAATTCGAACAAAAATATTTAACAACTATAACTCACTTCTAGGTCAGAGAACCTTGTGACTTTAAAATGGATTTATGGTTCAATAATTTTGTTGCAGATACCGATACCGAAAAAGAATTTCAAAGTGTCAAAATAAAAAAATATAGGTAACATATCTATTTCCGTTCCTTGATGTTGTGTGCCCATCAATAATAACCATGAGCAGCCTTGAAAGGTTTATTTATGTTTATTCTAAGATTGTCGATAGCATATAAATAGTATAATATAACCTTGTTTGCTTATAACATATAAATAATATGATATGGCTAATGATCGAAGATACATAATGTTTAATTCATTTTCGTATGTAAGCATTTGCAATCGTAATATTCTTTCGATTTTGCATAGACTACACGCTTTCTTAAGGGGAGAAGGAGGACGGTTGGGACCTTAAACCCTCGGTATCCTGGGAGAGATACGAGGTTACATGGGAATTTGACAGCGCTAAAACCCCCTCCGTGGCCTTCCTAGCGCTATTGGAAGGACTTCGGCATCTCCAAGGGAACGCATCGGTTACGCTTAACTCTTAGAAGGCAAGCTACATTTTCTGTGCAGACAAGTTTGTACTCTAGCTGATGTCATGTAATTTGTGAATATCCGTGCATATTATATTTCAATTCAGATATATATGGTTTCATCTACTCTATCATACCTATTAAACGAGGTAGCATTAAAGATATTATCCAGTAATCAGAGATGTGATTAGTACGCGGAGCCAGTTTGCAACATCATCCGGAAATACATACCTAATTACATAATCTTCATACCTAATTACATACATAACATGAATTTTCCGGTTTAAATCATCTATATTGCTAATGAAATAAACAGGATTAAAGTTCTAGCTAGAGCCATATATAAAACAATAGCGAATATATGATCGAATATAGCCAGTGTAAAATGCAGTAGGTAAGTATTAATACAAATTATTCCCTATAATATACGACATTGTTTTAGAACTAGACCTTTTAAGAACGCTCGTGAACACAATCGTTATAATTCTTAATGATATTCTACTGTCATAACAACAATACACGCTTTGTAGTAGTGTTGTAATTTCCGAGAATACTTTACGTCCCAATCGCCATAATTGTTAACCAATACTTAAGTTAAACAAGTATACTTAAGTATAGGGTGGGCCTCGGAGTTTTGCGAATTTGAAAAATTCATGAAAAAAAAACAAAAGTAATATTAAAACCAATTTA
>DVPR01000687.1:0-12846 GCA_018239345.1 Oxynetra stangelandi | reverse complement strand
TTTGGCCCAATACCCTCCAAATGCTGGACGAGACGGGCTGCCAAAAGGCGCTCAAAGAGCTTACCCATCTCGTCCAGCAGCACGATCGGCCTGTAATTCTATTATCCCAAAAAACAAGGTACTTGGATAATATTTTTTAATTTTGTGTTGTATTTCATGAAAACACACTGATTTTCCAATCACATAAGTGTGTTAACGTGGTGCATTGCAATAGTTATAAAAATATTGTGCAGTATTTAAGAGTAACAGGTTCCTCCGATGGCATCTGCGATTTACCTCGAACAGGATAGTGGGTATAGGATTATTAGTACCGGTAAGTGCAGTTGGTACTCGTTATTGTTAATGAAAGGATTGCAGGAATGGGACTTTTAGTAAACATTAGTGTAGTATTATGCTAATATGAATGTAATAAAGAATAAGAGTATGTGGTATCTCTTCTATTCGACGCTGGTCACAGACGCATTGCAACACCTGAAGACTGAGATGCGTTTCCTCTATTACACATTTGGATTGGCAATAACACCTTCCTAGTTCAAATTCAAACAGTTCAACGACATTTGCTTCTTGTTAAAAATATGGTGTAGTCTACTTGATCGAACGAATACCTGTTCTACGAATACCTTTATTTAAAAAATGATTTTCCCATAATTACAAATGAATATTTTAATTATATCATCAATTAATTAATGATGATGAGTAATGATAGAAAAATTATGATCTTGTATAATATTCATTAAATTTCCTACCTTAGCAATTATATAATCGTTTTCGAAATGTCTTCCAGTTCGACTTCCTGCCCGCATTACAAAAAATTCTTGGTATATGCCTAATGTATTAAATATTTTATTGGCGCACCACATTCAAAAATATAGCCATTAATATTTAAAAAGTCCAAAAACTAGAACATGAGATGTTAACCAGTGTTTGGATGTGATTAGTTTCGTAGTCAAATTAACGCAAGACACGTCCATTTCATCATGTTCTTCTTGTACGTATTAAGGTTACCTATCTATAATAGTTCCTATTTTAGACACAGCTTATAAATAAACAAGTGAAATTGGGGTACTTCCCGATTTCATTCATTCATACATCCATTCATTCTCGCAATCACACGTATAACACATCCCACACGTCCATGAGAAGAATCTTACGAATAACGAGTGTGTTGACTTCGATAAAAATAGTTCATTGTGTGGAGAATAAAAAGTTTTGTTTATTTCTCTTTGTTAGTTAGTCATTGCGCTGTGTTCCTTGAATCATTTTTCATGTATAATTCGTGCAGTTAGTTGCGTTACGATTGTTGTTTTTTTTATATTATAATGTGTCATGACAATGATTTTTTCTTTTTCGTACATACTATTGTTTGTTGAATTGATGAAATGAAAACATTCACACTTCAATTAACATGTAATTCATACTTAGAATGTTAATGAATTGTATCAATTAGGTGCTGTCTTGCGGTATTCATTGTTATCAAATTAAGTTTCTTTGATAAAATTCGCGTATTCGGGGTACAATACTGTAAAGCTGTATGTACCGTCCGTCATTCCACTAAGGCTACATGCCAATGCAATCAGCAATATGTGTACACAACCATAAGTACTACTAAGTAACACGTGTTTTGTCTTGAAACAGAGCGTCCTGTGTATTGTGTTGACTCAGCGACAGCTAGTTAACAGGTGTAGTCCATACTACGTATTCGCGGATTGTTGCTAAGCAGTTTGGTTTTTATTGTAACCATTACGTCTACATACCTCTTATCGAATTTCAATATTATTATGGAACATTGAAGCATTTTAATGTGGTGCTTTTTAATTCCGTTAGCTACGCCTATTTCTATCGTGAAGCAGTTGTTGTAACAACTTGTGTTTCGGTCTGATTGCTGGTCCACGTGTATACTAGAGACATTCTCATACTTCAAGACTAGCAAAACTTCTTTGACTGACTATGATATGGACAAAGTCCTGTTCATGGTTGGTTGCGGATATCTACGGGCGGCAGCGGTCACTTGTGACTACTGTTTGCCCGTTTGCTACCCTCTTAACATAAGGAAAGAGTTTATAAACATACGAGTAAATACTTTTTTAAATCTATAAATACAACAAAATATGTGATTCGATACAATAGTAGAGAATGTTTTTCAATTTAAAAGAAATTATCCAAATGTTCTTATGTATATGTGTGTATATGTCTACCGCCCCCTGTTCTATTTTTATACTAAGCAACTCTACCCTCATGTTATTCGTCAAATTATCGCCACACTTTTCTAATTATTTCCTTTATCCAAATCGTAATCTAAACATAGCACTTTTTAAGTCGTTTATAATGACTTTTATTATATATAACAACATTATTTTAATTGTCAAGTGCCATAATAGTTATACTTTGTCGTTATTTAGCATCTGAGGTTACATAAACTGTGAAAATAAAAACCGATTAAAATAAACTTTTCAATATATTGGCTTCCAAATATATGTTATATATATATTCCAAACATATTTCGATTAATACATTCCAAATATATAAATCGAAATATGTTTTTAAATATACGTTATACTAAAACAGTTCAGAGGTGTATATATTGTAAACATTATCATTAACAGATCATAAATGACAGTAGCAAGAAATGAAAAGATACGAGTATATGTTGTCTGTATGTATGTGTGTGCGAGTATAATTGAGACTTCCAACTCCATCGACTCATTAGTGAAAGTCACGAAGCGAAAAATTATGTAGCCATGTAATTACTTAATGAAGTGTATGTCACTTAAAGTACCTGATTCACTGGTCTGGTCTCGTCTTCAACATTCGAATAACGAACTTATATTCCAAAATTCAAAGTAATACGCTATCAAATACTTAATATTCTTGAGCGAGCCCGCTTTCAGTTCTTTTTTGCAATCCTAGATAAAGTAGATGTGCATTGAGTACAAAAGTGAGATCAAGTTACAAAATACTGCGCATGGTCGCTTTCAAAACTGTTGTTTTATATTAATATATGATGCTTTTTGTCACATACACAATGATAAAACCGAAGGCACTTGATTGGTATCAGGTAACGAAAAACCTTTGATGTGTTGCAAACATCACCTTTTCTACTATTTTTATATTGCGTTACAAGGCGAAGCAGTTGTGTTAGAAGCTTTAAGCTTAAAACAACGGTCGCAGTCGCGTGCGATGCCTCTATAAACTAGTTCACTTAGGGGCTTAGGGCCTGCACGCAGGTCGTTCACCCTGACCTATTCAACCTTGCTACTTCAACTGAAAAGGACTCGTTCATTAGAGTTCTTAGTGGCGCTATTGAAACAGTTTATTGTTTACCGAAAAGCAACTTTAAGCCGTGGGCATAAGAGCTCGGCTACAAGATCCAATAAATGGGATGTCAAATAAAAAAAGTCATAAATCTAAACGCACCACGTTTTAAGTAATTAGAAAGCTCCAGTGAGGGCTTTGTTCGCTTGAACGAATAAATTGATTAAGTAGCTTTCGTCAGTCCATTACACTTGTGAGTGTTTCTTCACTTCACGTTTATATGTTACAAGTTTATTGAGAATCGTAAAAAAATGCTATATTGAAATATATCTATTCTTTTTATTCTTTCTTCTTTATTCTTTATTGCACACTTCAACATACGGAAAGTCTTACATCAAGAAAATAAATAAGTTTTTTTAGAAATTATTCGTTTATTTTGGCCATACGGTGTCAATTTCCCAGCAAACATCTCGTCAACTGATTAGAGAGAAACCAAGTCTAGGAACTAACTAACCGACCAAATTTTATAACCCTCCGTTGACATCAAAGCGTAAATTTGAATATACACGTGATGCAACCCAGTGACGTCCGTCCGCGTGTCCCTGGGAGGAAGCGTTAATGGGCGCTTGCTTCCTTTCTAGGAATAGTCGTGTTCAACGTCTGTTTCGTTTGTTTACCTATTGCAATGATATTTTTGTTGTTATCCCCTGTTATGCTTAGCACCTCTCTGGCAGGTATGGATTTGGATTTACCTTACAAATTGAATTCTAAATCTGGGCGGGCAAATGTCGTCACTCAGAACAAATTTCGTTATACCAAAACGCTTATTTTATTAATTTAATTCTCTTAAATGGATTTTACATTGTCATTTAATTTTATATAGAGTAATCCGCAAAAACAAATGCAATCTTTAAGGTACCGTCATAAAGGTCGTCCTATCCGTTCATAGCGTTCACCTAAAAATTTTATTTGTTCGTTACTCATATAAACGTGTCGGTATCTTTTTGAATGGATCCGCCAACTGCCGCATGCACTTTGCCGAATTGCATCCGAGTGTAGCGAACGTGCATGTAATTGCACTGCCACTGTATTTATAACTGACCCGTTTTCCCTAGAAACAGGATGCTATGCAAAGACTGCGGCACCTATTTCTGGAGCATGTGACACATTGTATGAAATTGAATAAGTGTTGGATGTGTAATCCTATTTCATATCGTGACTTAATTGGTTGTTTGTCTTCTTTGAAAATGAATACATTTACGTTTATTGGTAATATTATATTTAATTTAATTGCATTTGAAAGTGTTAGTTTGATGACATTATTTTTTAAAATGAATTTTAAAAAAGGCAATCCAAACGTAAGCTGTCTTCCACAAGAACAAGCTTGAATTTACAGTCTTATAGGACGCTAGATTTTTTTTACCAAATAGCCGAATCGTTTTACTCTACCACATTGATAGGTCCTAGTGTGGCGGTTGCGGGCGTCGAGGACTTCCTGACTACCCAAGCATGTCATATCTCTCGGAAACAGTTGCCTCAAGGCGATGAACACTCCGCCTATGGAGGTGGTAGATTCGCGAATTACTCATGAAATACTAAATTATCAATACATTGCTGTGTTACTATGTTCACTAGAATTGGTATCGTGCACATGTAAATGTTCCAATTATTTAAGATATTCATATACACAAAGAGCGATACGAGGAAACAAATGTGATGCGGTTAGAAGCAAATAAAATGAGCAGTCGTTTCATAAACAAATCTGCTCACTCGTCATACTGAAAGTACTGCTAAATGTATATGTGTATACACAAATACAAACATGGCTTACGTGACTTCACTCATGCGACAAAACATTCCGAGACTTCGAATAATTTTCACATCATCGTTCGATTTGTGATTATACATCATGGCGCCGTTGTTGCACCATTACACGATGAGCCCTGCAGGTTTGGTGGCGACGACTGCGGTGAGATGCTTGTCGGTCCATTCATACTCCGTGTCGAATTTACGCAAGGGCATTCGTAAATGTTAAACTTTTATTAACTTCTCGTATAGATTTTTACCTATTAATTTATCATGTTGTATAACTTATTTATGTCATCGTACGTTTTCCCATTCTGATTGCAATCATTGTTAGAAAATTTATCTTATTTATAATATATCCGTAGGTATAATTTTAAACTATGATTTATTGTCATTCATTAAATATTGCAGCGAAACTAAATTGTTTATTCACAAATAGGTTTTGTTATGTTTACATCAAAAGGTATCTGTTGAAATTGATAAAAGTACAAAAACGCCTTCAAACGTTATATCATTGTTTTCATTGTTGGACCAATAGCGAACGCCGAATAAAGGGCCCGTAAGTCGCCCGTCAGTCACGACCGGCCACCCTTTGTGTCGTATCTCGGCTCGCCATCGTCCAGCAACAGCCACAATGCTCAAAGCAAATAAATAAATTTATCTGTTGTACGTTCAGTTTACAATTTGAGCAATCTTAACGTCGTCAAGTTCCGTTTTCCTGGTACTGCATAACCAATGTGTATGGTACGGTTCTTGAAAGTTAATAATATTGACCGCAATTTGAAAGTTATTTACGAATAACATTTAGTTAAGATTTTTGTAAGAAAATACAGTGAAGTGTTTGTAATTGTCTTCGTAATCAGTAAGAAGTACAAAGTTGCTCTGCTTTCCTTTTCAGAAATGGTCTTTTCGTACGTGTGGTGGTATTTTCCTAAAATAGAAGTCAAATAATGTGGTTCTCAGGCATTTTATTATAAAAATCTTTTTGATTCATTAATCACCACTAGGTATCGATTCATCCAATTAAAACTCACCAACTGTCCATTAACTGAAACTATTAATATGATACACATTTATCAACAAGCAAAACCGATACAAAATACACATGACCTACTGAATGTGGCCATACATACATAATTTATATATCTGTAGTATCTCGGAGCCAATAATTATGTTATACTGCTCTCGATTCGTGCTTTAATTATGATTGGTTGTTTTTCTGTCTGATTACACGTCCAATCCAATTTGGCGGTTTGATTCATGGCAATCGTAATAACTGACTGCTGCTTACCTTTTGATTTATTCACCGTTTCATTTCAAAATTACAATAGACCGCCTCTATCCACGCTCTTTGTGCTAACATTGTCAGTCGACAATTTAAGTGATATGTGAAAGCCGATTCGTATTATACTTTACTTTTGTTTCATTTGCATCTACCAGTACGTACATATGACGAATGTATGTAGTTTCAATCTTTTTATTAGCGTGCATTAGAGATTGAATAATTTCGAACTTTAGTAATAAAGCTATCTTAGATAATATGCGATGTTATTTTTAATACAATTCTTAAGATTGTAAGTGTTGTTAAAAATATCCATAATTTAGGTACATTTTCTCTGACCACTCTTGCAAAAAAATTCTCATCGTAACGAATAAATGAGCGTGGTGACACACAGAAATTTCATCAAAACACAATTATTATCAATGCGACTTATTATTATTACGATTACGCGATACACTATCGACGACCCGAACGATCGCGGTGTATGCCCACAAGCACGTACTCCCTATTTTTCCGTTAATCAATAGAACAGATAATTCGATAGTGTTGATATAAGCGTAACGTAACGCATGCAACACATTTTGAAAACGCCGGCATGTGGCAGCCTGGTTTTAGTGATGAATTATGCTACACTTTAAGTATACACTTTGGCGTGGTTGTTCTCTGATGAGGAACGTGTGCCAGTGAGAAAGAAACTCGGAGAAAATTCAAAATATGAAAGATAATCTACATATACAGTTTTAAAGGTGCTCCTTATAATATGTATGTGAGTGGTAAGCATAAATGGGCAAAGTGTACAGGTGCATAGTTTAGAATCATCTTTTCATTTATTATTTTACCAACGACTGTATCAGTCAGTAGTGCCATCAGAAGGCGTATTTATCGTATCATATCATATGATATTATCGTTATCGCATGCAGGTATGTGAGTACTTCGAGCTGTTCTGATAATACGTCTATGAGTTCCGAGATCGTTTATCGATCGCATTATTCACATGGATTTGGGTTATTTCCGTCCCTTTTTTACTTATACATTGTTAATATAAAACGAATGCATAAAGATCGCTGATTATTCATTAGGATTTGCCTTTTCGTATCTGTTAACATTTTACCAGAAATAGGATGAGCTTTTAATATTTTCAATAAGGAAATAAAATTGAATATTCTTAAAAGCACTAGTTACTTTATACGCAGTTGGAGTTCTATCTAAACTCATATCATATGATTTACGTATGTATCTTACATAAGCCACGGAAATCAATATAAAGTAACGATGTGATTAAGAAGCAAGCATACGCGATGTAGGGTCCTCGGCGAGCTGTGGGAGGGAAGCCATGTGTTTGTATGATATTGTCGGTATTATTATTCGCTTCTCATTTCGTTATAACGGTCACGCTAATTTTAGAACGTGATGTATTCTTCACTCCAACGTTGCTGTATAAATCGACTTGTTCCTTAATAAATGAAGTAAAAATTATATACAAATAATTCACGGATAATTGAAATAAAGTACTTGAGCTTTATTTATAAACAATTTGACAACGAATTGGGGAATCTGATTGTTTATCGGTACATTTAACCGGTGTACTATGTTGTATTTATCGGCTTTAACATATTAAAGTATTTCTACTGTGAAATTTGTCACTTCATTCAGTCAATTGTAATGTCACACAGATATACTGATTAAATTATTTTTAACTGTTTACAATGTCTAATACGCACATGAGCCTATGCAACAACACGCCAAACGAAACAGCCATTCGAGAAAATGTCCAACATTACAATGAAAAGTAAACATTATTTGGTAAGACTTACCGTAAAGCTATTTTTAAACCTACATTTTATAGGTTTATTTATGGCTTCATCTAAACAAAACGACTATTTCAAACAAGTATAAGATAAAATAGTCCATGTAAATAGGTCGGTTGCAAAGATTATTCCTACTTAAGTACATATAATTATCATGGATTTATTATATTATCATTGTTAATATTAAGCATCCCTATGACTCAACGTCCAACGTTCAAATGTGATTATGAATGAATGTCATTTATTTGTTATGTTCGGAGGTTAGTTCGACTACGTTTGTCTGTCTTGGTATCATATTCTTATCATCAGAAATGCCTTTCGAGTTTTCCACAGTTGCACAATATGAATGATCCATAACAATAATTTATTCTGTTTTATCTTAATTCTGTTTAAACTTGACGTTAATAAAGATTTTTTTTTGTTACAGGTAAACAATCAGAACAATTGATTGCATAAATAAGTACAAGGGTAATAATAATATTTAAGAATTGAATCATCATTTTCAAAGTACAAAAGGATACATAAAATATACATTCATTGATGATTGTTTTTATGTTTATAAGGAGCAGATTTAAGATTATACCGACCAATATTTATGGTTTCATTGTAAAGTTATTGTTAACAGTAATATTTTTTATTATTGCTATATCGTACCGAATGCCCTTTTACATGCAATATATATGAAAAGTATTAAGCTGCCTGTTCTATTTAATTTAAGTTTTCTGTGTATCCTACTTGCCTATTTAAACACATGAAGTGGCAAAAAGAATCAAAAATATTTCGATTATATTCAATAGACGCTTCCGAATTTGTTGCACATCAAACAATTACTCACTCTACCGAGTTAAGTTGTAGAACGATAAATTTCACTTCTCACATCTATCAATTCAAATTGAACTTTGTGGCGTCTATACTTAAGGTGCGTTTCGAAGTGCCCAATAATTAAAAACAGAAGCAAAACTCAAATATCTTTAGGCGTTTCATATCCAATTACAATAATAAATGAATCGTCGCATGCGTCAGCGGTGTTTGAATAAGACGCCAATTACACTGTCGCGTAATAAAACTGTAAAGCCGTTACATAAAATTTCCAAGGAAAAAAAAGCGCAACTTGCCACTCGTTTAGCTAACTAGATTTTGACGTATTAGCCGCATTCCGTTTTACGTAATCAACGTTATCAATCTTATCGACTTCATATTTATTTTGACAGCGGCACGACGACACCCGTTCCGTTTCAAAACATTTCAATGATGGATTCTCTAAATGACCGACGGATAAATAAAATTAAATAAATCCAACGGTCGCTATAACTTATAACCTTTCCATGTTCTATGTTTGGCAATAAATTCTGTTAGAAAATAGCACGTTATTATTTCTGATGACTTTTAACATTTTATTTAAACAGTTAAAATACTACTGTTTTTTGGAGGTAGCTGGAAGCGCCTTTGCGATTTTTTTTTCGCTTTCGAGACGCTCCCAGAGCGATGACCCAAACGTTTTTATTGAAAAAGTAGTTGTGGAAACATTACTAACAATTTCTTTGTCGTCATTATACTCTCTTCCCGCCGATTTCATCCGGCCGCATGAATTTCATAACACAATATTACTCATTAAGATAAATCAGTAGAAAGTTCTTTCGATTCAAAACGAACCATTATTTTTCCCTGTCTTAACTGTGATTGTGTTTAAAAAAACCGTCACATTTCACGCTAAGATTAATTGTCGAATTATTTAACTGATTAACCATTGTATCCTGTATTTCAATGTTAGTTTGATAGAGTAGTTAATTTATGATAGTAAAATGAGATTTTTGTCATTTATGATTTAGATCGATTATTAAATCACATTAAATAAGTAACGTTAACACTAGTTAGTATTCTTGTAATGGGGGCTTCGAGTTCATATACAACGGATGTAAACAGGCACCCAAAAGAAATAAAAAAATTCGTCATTGAATCATCAGCATGACTGGGGACCATCTGGGTCAAATGCCAAACGCGTCGACAATTATTTAAGACGTTCTTTCGAGAGACCTCACACGAATTTATTATAATACATATATTCCACTTTCGTTATGCCACATATTGTAAGCTATATATTATATTTAAAAACTCTTTTGATTCAAAGTTGTTTCAATTATAAGTAGTTTTTAATCATATGTATCTGTTATTATTAAATGTTATCTCTATGTATTTGTAAGTGAGAGTTTGTTATTCAGAGAATATGACATTTCGTGGTATTGAGAAACTTAACAGAATTTAGTAATTAATATCTTTGTATAAAGTAAAAGAACTTTATGAAAGGGCATTAGAAAGATGTGATTCATTTACCAAATCACTGCCCACACATTCACCTGCGATTTCACCTTGAAGCATTGTATACAAGAAATGTCATGTTTATTATTCAAATATATCAATATTCTATCAGTCCCCGGTGAAGTGTGGGTAGGTGAGAAAAGGTGGACTTGTATATCAGGTAATTCCTGTTTCTGAAAATTCGTATGCATGCTTCTATGAAGTTAATATCGATAGTTTTATACCAAGCCATTATATGTTCATACATACTGGTTTGAATTTATTACGACTGAATATTATATTGCTCCGAAAACAGAATTTCAATCATATTTTAACGGGCATTTCTTTTAATATCAATGATTACAATTATTTTATGGATCATGAAAATGTTTAATGCTTCTGTGTTGTTAACCACGCTAGTGCATATCATTGTTATGTAATATTTTTCAATTTCATGCTCTGTCCTGAGTGCGCAGTTAATGTAAGGCTCGCACATATTTTAATATCGTTCACACCGTAATTATAAAACGATAAAGACGAATCTTAACTATTTAAACAGCGGCTTGAAAGCAATAAACGTTATTGTCACCGTTTTCACTTTCTTTTGTCAACTGACCATTTGCACCGCGGCGTGGGAGCACGCAGTTCACAGTCGGCAGACTATTTTCTAGGTGATTGTTTTAATACATGGGTGTTATTGGCCTTCGGACATTGCACAAAAGCTTCTTCTACTGATATTTGTCATTCAAATATGCTTTAATCAGATTTTTCTTCTTCTTGAAATATCTTTCAGCTATTGGACGTCGGCGATCATTCGATCAGTCCTCTTATACATATTTCTCTTCATATCTCTTAATGCGTGACAGTTCAGCAGCACACTAACTATTCAATACTACCGTTCTCCACCTTAACCGTTACTCGTGGAAAGTGTAACTAGTGCCTTACTTAGTATATACACTATAAACTTTATAATGATACGATAGTAATACGAACGATTAATAACATGCGTTTCTACTTCTACGAAACAACATTCTCACATGCATTTGTATTTTTCATTAATTATCATATTTTTTCTATATCAGTCAATGATATACGAAATGGATAGAAGCCAAATAGGTGCATGTCAGCATTTCTACCGATTTCGACCATTTCGAAGATTCATAAACACGAATTTACATGTCACTAAATATGTAGCAAGCTCGGTTTCTGATTCTTGGTAGTTTCACGTATAACAGTATTAATACATGTCTAAGTTATTTTTACCACATAAATAAATGTCACAATATAGTACATTAATTGTGTCTTAACTGGTCCCGATGGTTTAAATGTTGTGTAATGTTTATTCCTACCATGATATTGATGGGAAAATGTATCTTTGAGGTGTATTTTTATTACGTTAGCTCTTGTGAAGAATTCTCTCGCGCAGTTCATTTGACCTAATTTTTGCTCCATTTCGTAACATGTGTCTACTCGTACTTGTAAGAGGCGTTCTAAAATAGTGACCGTTTCACGCAAAGCTTCAGCACCTGGGTGGCGGTGTTTACCTTTGTCTTGTATTTTGGTTTTAACCGCTAGTTCATATATCCTTTTCCGGTTCAATGTAAGGTTAAGAATTCATTCTAATTTACCTGTACTCATACTTAATATCTTGCTTCTGATATAAGTCGTAAATTGATTGTGACATTAACAATCCGAACAAGGATTGTCTGATGAGATGAGTTTATTGAGATATGTAATGGCACTACTAATAATTATTGGCAAATTGTATAAGGATCAAATTACGAACCTATGAAATTCGGTAAAGTTTGTCCTACTTATTTTAACGTTCTTACCAAATGTTTAATGGATTTACATTTACGATCGTGTTACTTTGCGATGTACGACTTTAAATATGACCCAATTTCAGTGATCTATTTTGTGACCACCACCGTCAAGTACGCATCTCTGATCTAATTGAGGACTTTGACCTTAATCCTTCTACCAAAGTCGACTATGGCATATCTGTTTCATATGCGATGATACATCATTATGTTCATATGTATGTTTAAATAATTCACATTTTGGTTACAAATCGCTTATCTACTAAGGCTTGCTTGATTTTCATTTATGAAATTTCTGTAAGCGTCATTCATATCATCAAGTTTAATTAAATTTGGAATCATTAAGAATTATTAACACTTTTAAGTTTATTTGTGTATCCTCAAAATGAAGCGTCTAAAATTAAATTTATACGTTTTGGTAAAGATATTTTAATGAAATTTTTGAATATGTATGTTTCATTTGTTTTTATGAAAATCGCGCGATACATTCTGGAAAACGGGGTCAATTTTGATTACCTCGCTGATTAAAAGTCTTATAATGTTTATAGCCTTTGTGGTATTATTCACATTGGGACATATAAT
>DVPR01000686.1:0-12847 GCA_018239345.1 Oxynetra stangelandi | reverse complement strand
CTCGTTTTGAAATTAAAACTCTGTTTTGGTTACTGACACATAATTAAACGAGTAGAAGCCATAAGAGCTATCTTCGTGTAAAGGACGGCAAAATTAAATTGGTCGTAGCAAAACGAACAAAGGGTATTGTGGTGGGTGATTCCCAGCTGATATCTCTTGACGCTAAGAGATAGACGAGAAAGCAGATTTATGTTGAAGATTCGTCCCAACATCACAACAGATTGACAGTAAACAGTTTACATAATGAAAAAAAAATAGTATATAAAATGTTATTATTGTGTAAGTTGTGTTAAGTTTCTGTTGTAAATGTTATTCGAGTTATTCGACAATATGTTGATGAAAAGATTATTTTGTAACTTAAATTAGTAGGTTCATTAATTATATGATTTTCTCGAGAAATTAATATCACTAAATACTACAGAAGGTTATACGATGTTATTATAATAATAAATGCAATCATGTAGCAACGCATATGAATAAAATCATGGTGTCCCAGCACGCTTGCTCGCTACTTTTGGATCGTGAAAAAAGGTTTTTAATTATAGGCCAGGACATAATCGGTCACCGTCCTTAGCCACTAGGTCATGGCACATGGAAGTGGTCGCTCGCCTTCTATGCAAACGTCTCTTCCGAGTGAACAACAGTTTATGAGGACATTAGCACCATATGCAGACGGATAGCCTTGTTTTGTAAAGTACGTATGACCATATGGGACCAGTATAACCTACGAACTGTTTAAGTGCCTACTTTGGAATGAAGGAAGGTGGTCATGTGTTGAGATGTCCCATGAAATATATATATATATATATATATATATACATACACTGTACAGTCATAAATCTTATTAGCGTGTGAGGAACACAATTGGAACTTTCCATTTGAGATCTCGAAGCGCACACGTTGTTTATAATTGTGTGAATACTATTGTCACAGAGAAATCGCCCGGACGACGTCTCTGAGAACCCCTGATCTCGGAACGGATACCGTGCTAACACAGCACGGACAGATTGTTTCCGCGCCTGTCGTTGTCGCGATAAACTTGCGGTACAGTTCTGGTCATTTTACATATGTTATAATGTTTGACTATACGTTTATTGTATTAAAGGAACACTTATGGCATATTAAGCTTCGACACAAAACAGTTCCAAGTGCACATTTGCTTTGCAGTAAGTTGAAACAATGTTTTTCTGCAGACTTTAAAAGTATAATCAATTATTTACATAATACGCGAAGGAAGCTATATGTTACATTACAAAGTTGTTGATTGTTTTTATGCGAGTCGAGAAAGCGAACGCATTAATCGATTTCAAAGTTTATAAAAAAATATATTCGCCAATTTGGAGACCATTAAATTGTTAGTTTTTATTGGTTGCTTATACATGCATTTTTTAATCATTTTTTATTCGCTAGTGGAAAGTTGTAAAACCTTACCGGTCATACTCAAATATAATGATACAGAGTCACATTATCTATTTTAACATCGGCTGTGTAGTTAATTAAATAGAACTTTTTCTCATTTAGCTTACTTGCTTTACTACCGGAAATGCTCGCGATATTGCATAAATTTTGTGTTTACATGTACGATGAAATACTTTTACGTTTTAATTACAAGTTAATAATTAACAAATCTAAGATACCCTTCTCAAGATGTTTTGATTTTTATATTTATTTATTTACATCAATAAAGTGAACAATCACAAATTTGAACATTTCCAAATTATAAATATCACCGCAATTACAGATGCAAGCGGTAGAAATTAAATTCAACATTGAATTACCATTAAACAGCATATATTAAATTGAAATTATCTTTAACCAAATACATTAACAATATTAAAATTCAAAATTTCAAGTCTGCAGCACATATTTTGTAAAAATTGTGAAGATTATACGAAAAAAAACTCAATTAACGACAATGTATCATATAGTGGTAATATGGATCTTTTCATTTCTTATTGTTGTATGTCTGTTTTTTGTTTCAAAATAAAGAATATTATTATTATTGTTTTAACATTGTATTTTTGATGAATATTCAAGCGAATTAAGCTTTATTTAAAAAAAAATATAAACCCTTGTTAATTTCATGTTGTATAAGATTGAAAGATCCTTTTCGAAAATGTCATTTTTGTTACACTAAATAAATAAAGGTGCCATGTACGATTAAATCTTTGTTTTTTCTTCTCACATGATATTAATGTAAATCGCCCTTATAGTTTTTACATTACTTTCCATTAGAATAGTAAGATTAATTCAATATTTATCTTAAAATTATTCTTTCTTGTGCACAATCGGCAGTAGATAGAGCTCTGACAAAGATTATTGAAAGCAAATAAATAAATTGTTTATGTCATTAAAGTAACAAGTAACCCTGTTTAATTAATTACGCAAACATCTTAATCTTGCATCAAATTCGCATTTCAACTCCAAAATGAAAGTTAGTGAAAGTGCAAATCAAAGTAAGTGCATCGCGAATTTAAAGTAAACATTCGCGTTCATAATAAAAAAAAACCTTTGGTGTTTTGGCATTTAATTGATTTAATTTTTTTTTTCAAATATGATCTTTCCTATCTGCACTTACTTAGATCTATTAGATCAATTGAAAAGTATTATCTCGATATATATCTAAATATATACTTATTAAAATTCAATGGTGACATTCCCATTGGTGCAGTGATTAGTGAAACTGCGGAACCGGGGGTCGTTGTTTCGATTCTCGCCCGGAGCAAACATTCGTGAGATGCATGTGTGTTTATTCTGTGTCTGAACGTAGAAAATATCTATATAATTATTTGTTTATATGTGTATGTAGTTTATCAGCCAGCTGGTTACCATAGGACGGGCAGCAATAAGTAGCCTAATTTGTGATCAGGCATGTGCGGTGATGGTACAACAAAATCATTTATCATCCCTTTTATTGCTCCATGCTGGATAGAGGTTTAGGTTAGGGTTTTTAGGGCTTTTTCTCAGATAGGAAGGATTCGGGCCATCGTTTGCCACGTTGACCCGACCTGATACGGGTCGATAGACTACATAGGTCTTGGAAAACAGTGCCGAGAGCTCTAACGCATGCAGGTTACTCACGATGTTCTCTTTCACTGTTACAGTAAATGATGTTTAAATTTTGTTATAACGCACATTTATATGTTATAACGCACATATTTCTGAAAGCTGAATACTAAGACACTAGGCTGTTATTGTTGTTATGTTGAATAAATGTTTGTTATGCTTGTACAGGATCAAAATCATATCAAAAATATTTATTTTCCTCTAAAATTTGTTTTTTAATAAACAGATGTTCGTGTCACCTTAAGCGTAATATTGCTTGTGTTGAGAGACCACGACATTCTACAACATATGTTATACCTGTATTTAGGTAGACTTATATAAATAAAATAGTGTTTATGTGATACCTATGTGTGTGTGCGTTTTAGAGTGTAGTGTGCGTAAATGCGCGCGTGTGTGTGTGAATAAAATATCAAATGACTTTCAAATATACCTTTATGGTTAATACTCGTAATTATAATTAAGCTTTAGTAGCGTAATTATAATTAATACTTTTTATAGGTTATTAAGCAAATCGAACGGGTATCAGGCGATGTAAAAAAGTGGTTTATAATAGAAACACTTTTGAGACGAGAGGAATAAAAATAAGTGATTTCTATAAAATTCTCTTACGACGCGTAAGTTTATTTTTTTCGCCATAAATTGAAATGATGATGCGAATATTGAAATAAATTGATGGCGCGCCAAATACAGGATTCTGCGATAAACTTACGAGAGGACGCTCAAAACGGTCACACTGACCTTCATAGATATCTTCTTGTAACGACGTAAACATATCTATAAATACAAATAAACAAAATTGCAGTGTCTGTTTGTAATATTAAAATAATCGCCTTTTACTATATGTTACACATTACATATACCAAAATACTATATTTTACCATTTTTGTCTGTCTGTTTCTGATAATCTTTGGAACGACTGGACCGATTTTGACGGGGTTCTCACTGGCAGATAGCTGATGTAATAAGAAATAACTTAGGCTACTTTTATTTAAGAATTAGAATAAATAAAATCATAATAAAAATAAATAATATAAACGCTAAAAAAGAACTAAATGGAGAAATATGTACAAAATAAAATATCGATTCACAAAATTGAATAATTTCTTTAACATTAGTATAGATTTTTCTATACGTGAAAAACAGAATTAATAAGTTATTGTAAAATCTGTGAACTGATCAAAAACTTTTTTGTTAAATTCAAACACGGACGAAGTCGCGGGCACACCTAGTACGTAAATAAAATAAAAATTAGCGAACTAGAAATAGCGATATTGTTTCTTTTCTATTATCATGAATTTGTAAAGTTACAAATATTACTTACTTTAAAAAACGATTTGTAGCATATCCTTGGATAGTTATCGCATATTGAAAATGCATACATACATACCATCCAGTCCCTAACGGGGTAGGCAGAAAGAACTGAATGCCCAATATCTCTGTGCTTACAAACTTGACGTACTTCGTCTATATTCGTCATTCTCTTCATGCATGCACGCCGGCTTCGGAGGTTCTTGACTCCCCCATCAGCCAGTGTCTGACCTACCTGGTCGAGATAGGAGAGTCTTGGTTTCCCTCGGCACCTGCATACGTCCATATTTAAAACAAACGGTCAAAATTGCCTTCTTTACAGCACTGTTTATATAGCACTATTCGTTTTATACGCAAAACATTACATTAATAAATAAAAGCATAAAGAAAATTGCAATAAAAAACTTGGCTGATTTTTTTTTTTATTCACAGCGGACATAATAATATGGCAGGTAATTAAATTCTAACGAATTTCTTTCCGTTTTTCAGGTCGACAATGACTGTGAAGAAGTCGAATCGCTGTGGGGGATACGCGACGCTGGTGGCGCGTCAGAAACTCCACAACGGCAACCAGCAGCTTGACATCATGACCATCAGCAAGCCGGCCGCGCTGCATTACAACATAGTCGTCGGTTTCAACGAGAAAGACCAGCTACAGCTGCTCACCAAGGACGACACCACCGACGATGAAAAACAAAAACTGATCAAAGATTACGGCGACCACAAGGCGAGCAAATATGAAAACATTTCCATTGACGACATCGCCAACTGTGTCAACATCGAGAACTATCCGAATTGTGACAACACCCTAGTATTTTACGTTAGTAAGAATCCGATTAAGGAGGCGATCGTGTTGAAGTTTGAAAACGAACAGGACTTCAAAAGGATATACTTCACGTATAAATATTTCAAAATGCGCAACAGACTGACGAAGAACACGACCAATTACTCAAGCAGTGATAATTTATTTGCAAAGAAGAAAACGAACGATGTGTTTAAGAATAGAAAGAACAGCGTGGACGACTACAGTTTGTACGACAAGCCCAGATCCGAGTTTGACTTGATGCAAACGACGGACAATGACGGTGTTACACATATATCCGTGCAGCAGAAGGGTCTGAGCACGCGCTTCGATCAGCCAATGAGCCTGATCGGAATAAGAAGCCATTTGGAAGAGACGGGTGAAATTGACAGTATTATTTACACGGACATCGATATACCGTTAAGGCCCGAAAGGAGACGACTGTTTCATAAAAAGACCAAGGCTCCACCGCCTCCTCCCCTGGTACTCGTGAACAAAGAGAGTCCCAAAGTACTTAAAGGAGAATTCGTGAGAGTCAACGTGGAAAGATCGCCGGACGTTATACCGAAGGACAATAGGAACAACAAGATCCCTGATATTCTAATCTTTCGAGAGAACAAATCGAAAAGGTGCACCGCGACCAGCAATTTGTGGACGGCGAACAATAAAGGTGGGTGAATTAAAATGTGTACATAAAACTTTATTGTTACTAATAATATGGGCAACGGTTACGTAATTGTGGAACGAAGATGTCCGTTATAAGGAAATGTAGTTGCAGCAGTAACAGATGCCACAGATTCTGGTTAGACAGTTACGTGCGCGGCATTAATTGAGACGGGCAATTTGTTACTCCATTGGTTTTGCTTAACAGCTTCGGCCTCGCTTAACAATTGATTCCTTGAGATACCTTATAGGAAATTGTTTACATGTTAGATTGTTAAGACAATGGATCTAAAAATAGATTGCAATATATATACAAACGGATAACTGTTTATACGAATGTTACATTGCTATTTATACCTATAACGATGTACTAAGACATATGTACATATGTTGTTCTAAATTTATAATAAAAACATCAAAATAGTAATTACGTAGTTCTGAGATTACAAACATTAAAAATACAACCGATTTTAGAATCTCCTCTTTTTTGAACACGAATAAAACGAGTCGTGTGAGTGTAGATTTGATTAGCGTTATAATAAATATAAGAAGACAGAGTTAAAATGAAAATCGTCATTTCAAAACTGACGTATTGCGAAACAAAGATAATATGTAGTGGTTAATTATTATATAACATTCTTTATAAATTCCTGCCAAGATTTCTTAATAACAGTGTAAATTTTAATGTACGATTGTTGTTATTTTAACGAGTGTTTTTTTATAGCGTTATGTTCTAACGTTTTTCCGTGCACATGTAACGGACTGTGTACTCGTAGGTTGCTGGCAAATTATCTGGCCCATTATAGTAATGAAGTATTGTTTGACCAGTTGTACATATGTACTAGTATATACGAACTTACGCAAGCGCTTATGAATATTTAAAGGCTGTTCGTCAATATTGGCCGGCCTACTACATATTTAGCAATGTTTAAAGCAGCGTAAATACCGGCTTTTTTATTATCTACCATGAAGTTATATATACGTAGATATGTCTATTATTATGATCTACGCATTTACCTGTTTAGTTTTTAACTCGAATCATATTATTTATTTAAAATATGCGAATAATTTATGGATACTTATTATAATAGCATCTGATGTCCGGATTTAAATACTACTTAAATACATTGATCAATGAAAACTCGAAATTATTTCCTTTGTACTAATAAATTTCCTGAATTACTACGTAATTTTCCACATAAAGTTTATAAAAAAACTTTGAGTTTATAAACAGGAAGGTTTATTTATATAAATGTTAACTTCATTATGATTTTGGATAAGATAAACACGAGTGCTTGATGCATTTTTATTTTAAAAAAGAAAACAACCACCTGAAAACCATTTTATCGAAGCCAATTAAACAAAATTGCTTTCTGTTAAACTTGCCCTATTTTTTTTTAACGAAACAAATCATATGCCGTACAAAAAATGTGTTTCTCTTTTATATAAATACAAAATACTAAATCAAATAACAAGCTACACCAACTTCAGGCGACATTATTTTTGTGACTTTTCAGCGCAAAACCGTTGGCAAAGTCGCATTTCATACGCACGCCGTGTCACACAGCGTGTTCGATACATTGTCAAAACGCTTTCATCGTTAATTAGACGGAACGGGACGAATGCAAAGGATGGTAGAACGTGCCAAGTCAAGGCCGCTGGCGACCGTCGCTGCGCTTGCGTCATTCCTTACGGTCATTCACTCGTCCGCGATATCTGCTGAATAAAGCTGTGCACGGCAAATATGCAATGTACTCTGTTCAATTCAAAACATACGGCAAAGAGTTGTTTTATTAGGGTCATCGTTAACGCCAATCCAACGCTCTCGAATATCTGGTATCAAATGATAATTGATTTTAGCCAGTTATATATTTTCAGCTTCAACCCGTCATTCGTCCTTCATTAGTCATGCATACTTGTAGGTACATTTATAAAGAATATAGCTTTGTGCCTCCAATTCATCTCCGTCGTAAAAGGACTTAGATTTCAAATGTTCAAATTCCATTTCAGTTGTGTCTGCATCTAGAATACCTGTACAATCTCTTTACGAAAGTGCACCCAATTTAAACATTCAATTAACACTCCCTTCCACATTTTCGAACCCACGCCTCATAGATAAACTTCATAAATTTCATCTTAACCAAGTCAATATTTAAATTTAGACCGATATGAGGGTGAGCGATCAGGTCAATAATCCCCTATTATTCAATTAAGCGTCTTGCGCGAATTCTCACGGAACGAAACGAAATGCAATGCAATTGCGTTATCACGGTGTGTTCACGTAACTAATTTATACAAACAGCGTCAGTGTACCGACGGCCGTGGACTTACGACATCGTAACACGACTGAACACGAGACACCGGCTAACCGAAAATTCACTGGAAGCGCACCATAACAATCACATACAAGTTTTAGCATACACCCTGATTGCTTATGTTAGGATTTTCTTATTTTATTTAGCTATAGGCTCGCGTTTGACTGCTTTCCCACCGGCAAAGCGAGACGCGGCCTAGGATGAATCACGCTTGCCTAGAAAGTGCTTATTCACCTTTGACTTGAATAATGAAGATCACCTATTTTTCCCGATACATACAGTATCGGGAAAAATAGGTGATCTTCATATTGTTGGATGGCAACTTAAAACTTTTCCTTAGACGTTCTCCAATAGTTTGATGGATAATGCGGTTGTTTTCCTCAGACATTCTCCAATAGTTCGTTGGATAATGCGGATCTTTTCCTTAGACATTCTCCAATAGTTTGATGGATAATGCGGATGTTTTCCTTAGACATTCTCCAATAGTTCGATGGATAATGCGGATCTTTTGCCTAGACATTCTGCAATAGTTCGTTGGATAATGCGGATGTTTTCCTCAGACATTCTCCAATAGTTCGTTGGATAATGTGGATTATGTCCAATTTACTAACGGATGCGCCATTAAAGAGACACCCAAGGGCACATCGGATGTTATTTTTACAGCACTTTTTGTTCCATTTCAACTCTGTACCATTGCGACATGATAAATTGGTCTTAGGCACTTACTGCACCGGAGCATCTTTCGCAATTAGTCGCTTTATGTTACAGCTCGATCACGATGCTCGTTCAGAGACTTTAATAAGGACATGTCACTGCTAGTTAGGTTCATGTTACGTTACTTTATCACGTAGGTACATATAAACACAGATTATTCTTAGCTCTCATTATATTTTATTATCAATGTCACGAGGGTCTTTATAGGAGAATTATTTATTTTTCTATCTAGAGGGCGTGGTTGCGGTTCCAGGCGTATACTAGAGGCGACGATACTAGTCTTCAAGAGTAGTAACACGATCGTGAGCTTTTTCTTACAAGACAAGTTCTAGCTAATTGCGCTCAAACTAACTTATACGTATTAGACGAATGTGGTATATGAGTCTAAATCCTCATTACAATGTATCAATTTTAAAACTCAAGGTTATCTTAACACTTTTATGCCATATGATCTGTTGATTTTCCAAATAAATGAATATTTAATTAATAATAGTGAAGGCTGAGTAAGATTATTTCTGTCAATATATACCTACAGATATTATGAGATACAAATATCGTACATATTTCAATTTCGATTCGGACTTGTGTACAATCCTCGCCAGATATTGTCGCTTTAATACTGACAGTTCCTCGTATGAAATCGTGAGTCTTATCACAAAAACAACACTTTTTCCAGCGTATAATTTTATATATGACATACCCAACTTGTAATTACTGCATGTGAATTATTAGTTCTGTAATTGAGAAAGGTCTGTATAATACTGAGCTATACGAAACTCATGCGCTCCCAGCCCTGGGATGAGGCAACCGAATGTTTAGACATCGCTTGAATTGTTCGGTCCCAAAAGGTCAGGGCGTCGCGACGAGATTCAACCAGTCTCTCGACGGGTTGCCTGCGTCTTTTCAAACCGCTCTTCATTCGCCGCCTTTATTGATGTGTCTTTTAACAACATTCAAAATGATCACGAGCGAATAAAGTACCTACATGTTTGAAATGGGAAATTTCGCGCACATTTCAAAGGGTAATCATGAGAGGGTAATATGCGAAATTGTTGATGTAAATAACAGCAGCGTAGGTTAAAATTAAACATTGATCATTACATCAGTCATATACATATATATTTGTATAATGATGTCATCGAACAAATCGTTGAAGAATCAACGAACAATCGGAAATAGTTTTAAATGGAATATTTCGTCATTTACATCTTTATTTATGTGTATGTATGTATATATTATGTCTGTGTGCGTTATATATGTATATGTATGTTCATGTAGTACGCATGTTTGGGTATGTATGTATGGGCGTGTACAAATTTCTTAACAGCAAGTTTGTCATGCATACAGAACGCAACTTTATCAACCTAACAATGCAACATTGGAAATTTTAACTGCTTTCCGTAAAGTACCCACAGCAATACCGCCTCGTGTAAACGATGTTGAGTTTCCAACCAATACTCCAACCTTCATTTGCTTACGTACAACCGTTGCGTTGCAAAGTAGTTCTTATAGCTAATAGTTATAAAGAACACAATAGAGTCAATGTGCATTTTCGCAATATTAACCGACGGCTGCATAAAATGTAAACATACTCGTGTTAGCGCGACTCGGTATTAACTCGCTTCATGTCAAGTGACCACATGCTAACTCCAAATGTCACGTTTTCGCGAGACGAATATAAAATAGCATAAGATGTTTACTTCTTTGCTTTCGAATAATGATTAGTTAGAAAAAAGTATTTAATACATACATTTACTACATCACATTGTCTGTGTGTTATGTGGTAGCTAATGCTCCATTAATTGATAGGCCTGCAAATGCAGTAGTTAGTGAATCTGACCGCTAAGCCGTGGGTCGTGGATTCGGTTCCCGCTCAGTACAATAATTTGTGTGATTAGTACCTACAAGCATTTATTCTACGTCTTTTATAGGTACCATCATCAACTTTTTTATTGTTCTACTGTTGGACAGGGATCTCCTCTCAGAACGAGAAGAATTGGGCCATAGTCCACCGCGCTGGTCAAGTGAGAGTTGGAGAGTTGGAAGACTTCACACCACTCAGTATTCTTTTCTAAGCTGGCTTAAGTTTCCTCACGATGTGTCCCTCCACCGTAACAGCAAGCGATATTTTATGTTAAAACGCACATTGTAAAAAAAGAGTGCGTCGGGATTTAAACTCGGGACCCTCGGCGTGAGAACTAAATACTAAGCCACTTGACAATCACTGCTTCCTTCCTATTTATATATTTTTATTATGTATATAGTTTATTACCTATCTGGTAACTGTAACACAGGCATTGCTAATTGCCTACTTAGGATTTAGATAGTCGTATATTTATATCGATAGATTTTTAATGTTTTTAATACCCAGACCCATAAAAAATATTTATGCTCATCACACAAATATTTCTACTGCGTGGGAATCGAACCTTCACCCCCAGCGTTACGCGGGCAGACTTACTAACCACTACGTCAGCGGGCCAGCATTGAATTCAATAAATCTGTAAAAAACATGTTTACGCCTCTCTCGCCTTTATAGAGCGACGGCATGGTCCGTCAAGCGCCAGTGGGCGGTAGTGTGTTACAGGAAACGACCGGTGCAAGTTGAACCGCGCGGGAATCAGACGCCCTTCACGGCCGGACCGCGTCGCAGATATCTCATTACATTGGTCGTTCATGTAGAACATACCTGCTCCCTTGGCGATACACATTCAACGCCAATGCACGGCGACTTCAATGAATTCACCAATTGTAATAATTCGTCTTTGAATTACGAAGCAAATGGTGTACGAATGAGGAGCAATCTATTTATCTGATGGTACTAAATTCATAATAAATATTAATTTTGATTCGATATAATTCAGCCAAATAAATGTATGATATCATATTAATATAATATATGAATGTTATTTAATTTACACGTATAATTATAATGATGTAATTAGCAACGTACGAACTATGCATTATATAACACGAAATAATGAGTTGATAATAATGATTGTGTGTAAAGTTCAAGATTCGACCTGCACTTGGACAAATGTCAGAGTTGTAAAAAGTCACACAAAGCAACTGAACTTAAGGTAATTGCGGTCGTACAATTTTTATTTTTTTTTATATATGAAACAATAACATTAATCTTTCTACTCTTCGTTTGTGTATAACGGACAACCTTCAAGTTACCTCGATATGCCGGGAGAGTTTATGCACGGTTTTTATCGCAATAACGCCCCCCCCCTCCCCTCCCTCTTTCTCCCCCCCTCCCCGAAGCATGTCTCAGCGCTATTTGAAGGACTTCGAAATCTGCAAAAACACGTTATTGATACCTGTGTCTATCTGCTCTTATCATTTCCATTAGACCTTGTTGACCTTTTATATGCAAAAAGTTCAATAGTTTTTTCGACTGTTTGTATGTTTCGTAAATTTGTATAGATATGCTCTTTCATATTCTTAAATATCACTTTAGTATCTATTCGAAGTGCGATACCTCAAGGTGTGATTATATGGATATATTTGGATGCGAATTCATATACTCGTACTTATCTGTTGTTATGTATGGTTAAAACATCCATCAGTATATTAGTTGCGAAATTTTGCCAGTCAAATCGCTTCTCCGTTTGGCATCTTAAGAGCTGGGAGCTGAAATATCAGTGTTCTTAGATTAATAATCGCGGAGGTCACTTAAGCGTCTCGTTTTAAAAGTAAGAGATGGACCGTCTTTCTTCCTTTCAAGGCCTCTTAATTAATTTTCATATTCGTAAAATAATCATATTCCAATTCGTATTCGTATATATAGACATATATATAACACAGGAAATCCTATATATATATATATATATATATATATTGAGGGATATATATATATTGAGCGAGGCCAAAGCTCTCCTATCTCGACCAAATCGAGGCAAGAGCCTCCCAAACCGGCGTGTATGTATGAAGAGACTGATGAATGTAGACGAAGCACGTCAGGTTAGCAAGGACA
>DVPR01000685.1:0-12850 GCA_018239345.1 Oxynetra stangelandi | reverse complement strand
ACGCGCGTCGGGATAGCATCGGCTGGTAAAAGTTGGAACTTTCATTTATGCTTTTTCTAAAGTTAAAGCTCCCGAACGACGTTGTTTTAAAAAAAATACGTTGTACCGAACTCTAGTCAATGAAAGATTTTGAGACAGTTGAAGCTAGTGTTATAAACTTCAATATGGGATGCATATCTAAGATAATAATTATGCTGAAAACAATGCGTCATTTATATGTTTATATTAAATTAGTTCCGCCAAATAAACTTTATATATACATAAGTAGTCTTGTAATATATTTTCAAACATAAAAATACATTTAAATTAAACAGCTCAATAGGAAATTTCAAATAAATTCTCGTATCATTAAATTCTCCTATCAGATAGGTTGTTGTAAAAATTGATTACACACTTCGTATTGGTTATCTAAGTATCTAAGTTCTAAGTCACGTGTAGAAAATAATTTCCTATCCACATTGTAACACAATGAAGGCACTAGAAAGGGTTGGCGAGCTCGTGACCTTACCGCATGGTGGTCGCGGCGCCTCAACATACATGTGTCACGTATAAGAGTGTCAAGAGTAGGTATGTTCTATGAGAATCATCACTAGGTCATGAACGCTACTAGTACATACAGTAGCACATGAGTTGTATGAACGTAATCGTATAAAAAGTTCAAATAAAACTCACTTCATTCGCTTTTTGTTTGTAGTATATATTTATAGGCGTGAGTTTGCCTTGATTCTTTTTATTTGTAATATCCGGATTTAAACATTATATCTCTAATTGGGTTAATGATAAATACTGCATTCCATATTTGAGCAGCGCCAATGTTAACGGTAGTAAATCTCATGAGTGCTCACGCTCCGGTTTGTCTATAATAATGAGATGTACCAAATGTATGTGGCGAAAATGTACTTACGACTTTATGATCTGAGCAGTGTTCGGCGTAGATATCCCGTATAAGGGTGTCGAGCGTGCGCTGGCGTTTCAACGCGAATGTCGGCGTTTGGAACGCGGCCTTTTCACCATTCATCAGTTTCACCTGCAATCGTCAATACATCAAGAACTTTACCAATACTAGCGCCTATGCTTAGGTACAATTTATTACAGCTCTTTTTAAAGTGAAATGAAAATTTATATTTGAACTATCCGCCTTAACAAAATTACTTTAAAAATTGGATAAATTAATTTTAATGCGATTTACTACATTATTCAAATATTGTAAAAAAAATCTAATTAACTCGATGTATCAAAAAATATATACATAGATACGTATAAAATTAAATTGTTGTCTAAAGTAAATTCGGAGCAAACAAAAAAGAAAAGCTAATTACAATAGTCGAACATTGATATACATAGTATGAGTAAATATGAATGTCTGCTATATTTCCTAAGAGCAAACTATTAATAGTTATAAAAAAATATAGATATAATTTTTCTATATACAAATTAAAACCTGTCATTATACGTATCTCACCTGTTGTATATCTGCGTACAATAGTGATAGTCATTTTTATATTCAATCCAATCTCACTCACCAACAAGAATTCCCTGAAGAGTTGCGGGTCATTGAATACCGGCGGACACGGCAGAGAGGGTCCGAACGGTGGCACGCTGTCGTCACTGTAGACACTCAGCCTGTACCCCTCACCCTCAACCTCGGATACCACGGCAAATATATCTGATACGCTCATAAGTTAATTACTCACACATAAACTAGGTACTAATAATGTCTACTAAAACGTGCCTCTTTAATAAAACGAGCGAAAATAACATTACCTAATTGCTATGTTAGTAATGTATGGTAGTAATTTACATCAGTTCCAATCTAGTTAGTATTAAACGGAGAAATAGTCAGGTCTAAATTTACATGTTAATTGGGATAACGTAACGGTTATGATCAGGAATGTATTAAAATTAATGTAATTTGTATTTTACTACAGATATTAGGAGTTGAACAAAATGTGTTTTGGGTCTCTTGTTACAATAAATAAAAAGTCCCTTCATGCATCTAATAAAAAAAAATGTAAGTATATTGTTCAATCGTCATATTTATTGTAATCTGTCTGAGACTACGTTATACGGTAGGTAGCCAAGATAAATTAATTTTTCTGCTGCTGAAGTTATTAAATGAAATAACGTTAAGAACGGAAATTGAACTTCTAATTAATTCCGACCCGTCTTGATTTGACGTTAATCAGTGCGGTTTAGGGCAGACCGTGACGCTGGCTGTTTTAAAATTGTCTGCTGAACACCTACATCATGAACTTTAAATTAAATACGAGTGTAATAAAAAAATATATAATAGTAATAAAAATCCCAATGAATAGAAGTCGGCACGCTGTTGCGTCTTCATATATTACCGTGTATGATAAACTAAAATGTATTATTACATATTAAGGTAAGCTGGTATAACTGGCTGTAGAAATACCAACGGATTACGTAGTTTTACCGCTATATCTTTTTTTGTCTACATCGACGAATGTGATAGGCAGACACTTTACGAAACTAGAAATTTCACTAGATTTAAATTTCAAGTGAATTTCTAGATACAGAGAAAGCCTCAATACGGCGCATTAGCAGTAGTAGTGGAACTGCAGTGCAGCTGTGTGTGCCGGCGCGTTTGCAACCTCCGTTCTATTCTAAAGAAAAAATGTATTGGACATGATAAGGATACGAGTAAAGTGGCTCTTGACGCACTGCGGGTTGAACGTGTTGTGGACAGACTCGTCGGTGAAGACAATGTTGACGATGTCGTTGCCGATGTGTCGCTTCCTTTCCAGCTGAGAACAATTAAAAACAGAAAATGATGTACGTATCTCAAAAAAAAATCTAAAAATCTAAAAAAATTATTTTTGTCTACAACATGGTTTTAGAATATACAGTATTTGGGGCCACCCTTTAAGCGTATAATTGCTTGTGTTGAGAGGCCCTGCTCTTCCATATCAACACTATTTAAGTAGACATAAAAGTTTAAGTTGTTTATTAATTACCCGAGTTAAATTCTTTAGGATATCAGTCACATTGCATTACATTTACCGTCTATAGAAATATTGCTGTTAAATCGCTCCCAATTCTCGTAGTTATAAGCACCAATTACAACCACAAAACATTGTACTAAAAGTCGTAATTAAAGATACGAAGTTTTCCATCCATGTTTGTCTTGAAACTTTTTGATGGTGGTTGCTTAGCCAACTCGAGATAAGTCGGGGTTTCAAGAGAGTTAAGTTTTTTGTTTTAGAAAACTCAATAATAATTTCAAGATAAATCTTAAGATAATTTAAAATACCAAACTGTTAAATGTGTTATTTAACCATAATTTAATATCATCTTAACTGGATATTCTTATTGAACGTTTAGGATGCTTGACAGCTTTTATATTTTAGATCAAATATCAGCGAAACTGAAAAATCGTTGATGAGATTTGTAGATTTCAGGGCGATAACCCAAATTGTAAGACAAATATACGCACTGATCCATTGAACTGAATACGATTCTTAATGGAATCTAGAGGCAAATCAATTCCTTGATTTTATCTTGACAATTCGTATTTGCTCGAGAAATATATTCATACAATAGTATGGTTACAAGGAAGTTTAATATATTGTAATACCTGTGCATTTGAGATACCAGTAGTTTGGTAAAATTAAATGCAAATTTTATTGCATTTACTTTAATTCGTTGATATATCTACTTATTTGTTGATTATTTAATCTAGCGAATCATACTAGCGGCAACGCAGTGATTGCTTTATATAAATATAAATACTAAGAGGTTGACTAGTACTAAATGTTATAATAGAGTACGTAATATAGACGCTTGGATAATTATTAAAAAAATATATTCATGAGTCACCTTTTATTTTTAATTTATTTACTCTTTTTGCTTGCCAACAATAGGCGGACTTAATACCTGGAGGCATTCTCTACCAGTCAATCCTGAATGACGGTGAGAAATCAAATAGCAATATTAATTTTTAATAGATTTTTTTGGAGAATTATATTCGGTATCATAAAAGCAACAGACTTTTCAGAAGTTTTATTAATTGTTAAAAGGAAAAGGCAATACATTAGATAATACCGTAAACCGTGACCATAAGAAAGGAAAAATATAATATACGATGAACGCACGCGCGCACAACGCACGCAGACACGTGCACGAGCGCTCGCACACGCAAACAGACAAAACTAACCTGTTGTTTGTTGTCCTTGGAGAAGGGTAGCATCGTTGAGACGTGGAACATAATCTCATGGCCCTGATGCATGGTGTAAATAGAGTGGCTGCCGGTCATGTCACCTAAATGTAAAACATTACACAATTACTCTTCTATAAAGCTCTCACAATATTTATTATCCTCTATCTATTTCTATTATACATTTATTGATATTAAATTGTATTTTATTGCCAAAACAAATACGATGTTTATTTTAAATTTAAAAGTTTCCCGAGTCTAACCTAAATACACGTTTCAAAATACAATTTATTTACATTGCAAGTTATTATTGTACGAGCAGAATTTGTTCACAAGTAAACAAACTCTGTAATAACATCGTCTACCCAAACATGGTCCGTAGCACTAAATATATTTATACTTTGAGAATCATTTGATATTTGCACTTTACGGTGGGAAATATTAAATATCCGTTTAACAGCTTAATTGGTAAATAAACAGATTTTAGAAAGCAATGTTGACTTATGTATGTATGTACTCGTATATGAGATATTGTAGAATCAAATTAAGTTCGCAAAGCATATATTTCATGTGCCTTACGCGAGTGTAAGAAAAACTCTTACATACTCAATTGTTAAAATTTTCATATTGTTACGATTGAAACATTGTTCGGTCCCTTTGCGTATCGAGGCTTAGTTGTTTTCAAAGAAACTACAAAAAATCTATTCAATTGAAACGCATAACCCAGTAATTGAATAAGGCGACACTGAAATCGAATATTCATACGGCGAACGTAAATTGATTTTCTTATTTGCGATCTAAAGAATATTGCTACAACTATGTTACCTTTGACGTCGAGTCCGCCTCGAAACCGGTTCCAGCCTCTTAATCGAATTTTGTCGCCCAAAAGCGAAATAAATCGGTCCCATTTTTCGTTGCCCTTCTCTGAAATATATGGGAGCTTTTACGTGATCAGTCATGAAAGTGTATTTAAGTGACCCCTTGTCCTGTGACATCTGATAGCAAGTGACAGAAAGCTAAGCAACCTTTGCATTGTTTGATCAGTTACAGATTTCCTTCAATTAGCAATTCGTGAACACCCAGGACCGGTTGGAGTGGCGCCAATTTGGGGAGGCCTATGTCCAGCAGTGGACTGAAAAAGGCTGATGGATGGATGGAACACCCGCCAAAACTTTATCGTACCTAATCTCAGAGAATGATACTAATGCAGATTTTATACATATTATATTTTACATAAATGAATGAAATGTAAGTATTTAAGATTTCATATTGCATCACGATTTTTTTGACCGTTTATTTATACTTTAGTGTAGCATAAAATTCAATTTTTATTTTACTTATTCTATCTGGGTTAACTGGATCGGCAACAAATATATTAGAAAAAAGAGTCATTTTAAAACAAAGATACCAACGTACACTGCTTAGCTTTTTATCATGGAGGACAATATTTGAAGCAAAGAATTTTATTTAAAATGTTCTTAGGAAATCTGTCTGATTTTTAGTTTTTGTATTATCTTATATAGACCATTGGGGAAACGATACTTTCTGTATAAACCAACGCATTTCGCGGTTACGCTCATATGGAATAATATTTTATTATAGACATTATATAATACTACTTTTATTTTGAACCGCAAGCTTGCATAATCAAATTCAAAATGGCGAATTTTCATGAAAGCGTCCTAGTATCATTGTGTGGATTGCCTCAAAAGAATAATTTTGAAAATGATGATATACTTAATGCACATTGTTTCCATTTCTAACTTCGAAAATGACACACTTCCTTTTTTACACCACAAAAGGAATAGATTTTTTTTAAACCACAAAGAGAAATTAAAGAAATTGTATGGGTTTAGAACCCAAGACATTAACCGTGTGCGATGATCAGTCGCACAACCAGTCAGTTCGTACTCTAAGTCTAAATGTACTAAAACATGACAAGAAAAAAAAATTACATTTTCATTGTAATAACAATGAAGACGCTGAAAAATTCAACTTTGTTGATAAAAATTTCTAGCAAACTCAATACGTCCTTGCTATTAAATCGAATGGTAAACTGAACAAAATATAACATATTGTGGAATTTTACGAGTGTGTTACGGAAATCAAAAGTAAGTGCCTTGTGAATTGGCCGGCAAAGCATACATATTAGGGGCATACCATTCGATAACATCTCGTCGTCAGTTTTCTGGCCGGGTTTCATAATCATGACGCCGATCTTGAAGTTCACAGAACCCTCCTGCTCTTCCAGCAGTAAAACATCTTTTTGCAACTCTGCACACGTTATCTACATAAATAACAATGATTAAGTATTATTTTATGTTTTTATCTTTTCTTGTAACATGAACAATTGGAACGCTAAATGTAGATTAAATTGAAATTGAATAAAATTAAATAAGTATGTATTTACAGATAAAATAAGCTGTAAATTATTTTCAAATGTAGCCGTTGGACTCAGTTGTTATCGTTTGAGAATTCATCAAACCGTGCCTTGTTTAACATTTACACGGTTTTAACAAATACCAGGTCAGAAATAGTCACAAAGTATATGTATATGTATGTATAATAATATGTATGTATAATATATATGTATAATTAAATTATTAAAAATTATATTTTTACCTCTCTAGGCATCTTATCGACTTTTTCCATAGCGGTAAATTGTGCTAAAATCTGTTTCAAGGTAGGCCTAGTGGGTGTTTGACCACCTCCGCCGCTCCATGCACTCGCTGGTAAATATATTTTGTGTGCCCCCTGAGCCATACAAAAGAAAGTTTATTTCTATTTTTAAATAATAAACCAAACTAAATTTCGCATGTTTGGTAAAGCACAAAATATCATGAAGACTTTTTCTAAACATATCAATTAATTATTAAAACAATCAGATGGTGACTACTAAAATATATTACAATTAGCAATTGATGGGCAGCTCCTATTTGTTTCATTAAATGAATCGAAAACAAGCAAAATACTTTTAAAAATAAGCTTTTTTCATCAAAGAACAAACGTAATTAAACATTTCTCTCAGTCAGAATTTCCTATTAAATATGTCATGAAGACTGGCAGTACTTATGCATACATTCATCTGATGGATAGGCAAATAGATAGCTATCACTTATCATTCACTTTTATACTCAGGAAAAATAAATTTTCTTCCTTTCTGCTTGCTAACGCAAAGTACTTTCGTATCTTTAAGTATTGTTTACTCTCTGCCTACCCCGCTAGGGATCTGGCATGTCGGTTATTTATTTATTTATTTTTATTGTTTGATACGTATCTCGGTGAATATTACCTGTACTAAATTATTAATAATAAGTAACAATAATTTGATTACATAAAACATACTGTTTTTGTTACATGCCTACATGCATATGAATGTATGTATATAATATTAGTATAGTTTTGATTGCATCGAGAAATCAATTTACTACTCAATATAAAACTTCTATACATTGTATTAATATCGAATTGCTATTTAAACGTACCATTTTATTGAACAGTATGGCTCGTAAAAGACCCGCTCCCTCCTGCACCACGCTCAGCAAATACGGCTCCCTGGCTCCATCTATGCCGATATAGTTCTGGTGCACTGTTGAGTAACAAGGTTGTACAGTTGATGTAAACCTTATAACAGATTATAAGCACTTTGATATTGAATCAATCTCAAATTGAAACGCAAGCCAGCAACAGTATAGCAAACTAGGTTAGGTCAATATGTAAAGTTAAATCAATAGGGCTCGTAAATATTACAATATTTGAGTACGTTCCTAATTCAAGTTCAATTTCACAAATTCATCACAATTTCTTATCATCTTACAGTATACATATATATTTACAGTTTAGATGCTAAGTTTTAATAATAAGAATTATAGTGACAGAATTGATTAATAGGCTTTAATAAGATTAATAAAATTAACGTTGAGAATGCAGTACGAGCATAAATATATTTCAATGACAGTCCTATATCGATTATAACATTCATCGTTTAGTGTTTTTGACTAGTTTTATTTGGTTATTATTATCTACAAGTACGTTTGCAAACCCCTAATGATTGGATTGTATAACCACCGTAACAAAAGCAGCCCTAACCTTATGTTCCTTCCTACTTCTGCCGAGTAAATTACTTTTAGGTTGCCCGGTAAGTCCGCAAATACTCAAGGAACGTTATCTCAAAGTGATTTACTGAACAACCCGAGTACGTACTTGCGCTTTAAAATTAGAAATATTTAACATTATTTGTATATGTAAAATGGAAAAAAACAATTTTTGAACGAAGAACGAAGTCATTTTAGAAGCAATTACATCTGATCCAAATAAGCATCTATTTCTTCCTTGCAGTGGTATTGAAAGCAGTAGTGTATAATTATGCTATCTGCTATAAAGTATGCGCGATAAATCATTTGAATTCTATTGTAACATTACAATAATCATAGCACTAACGATTGATATGAGGATTAGCTAAGAATACATATATACTTTGTAATTGTTCCGGTTAAGAATACATAAAATATATGTATATACTATATAGTCACTATATAGATGCCTATGTGGGTCGTAGTCCCACATTGTACATGGATGTCGTAACATGAGACATGTATCGTCGTGTTTCTTTTCTAAAGTAACACGCAACAATGTTACTTGAGTGTAGTAGGTACATGGTTTTGATATTACCGACGCTTGTAGGCAAGTAGCGACACTATATTGGATTCTTCTTGGATGTATTCATACAAACACAAATGTCGCGGAAATCCAGAATGTAATAAAATTCACATATTTTCAAGCTTCGATGCTTTCTCATAAGAGTTTTTTTGTTTTATGTAACAGCATAGTATTCTACAAAACTTATGACATTTTCATTGTTAATCGCCGTTCTGTGGGACGTATTAATACGTATTAACGTATTCTTTAATATATATATCACTTATTCTGTGCTACATAATGTATTTATTTGCCTGGGAACAGATGCCACCTGTGAAGATGTCACTGACTTTCGTGCAACCAAAATTTCCCTGATTATATATGTGCCTATGTATGTAGGATACATACGCATATCATTTGACTTGCGAAACTTGACTAGTTACCTTATGTAGATTTGCAATGAACCTCAATGAAAATTTAAATTGTTTTCAAATTGAACCCACCCGTGCAGACGAACGTTATAATACAAACGTATTATTATTACAAACCAATCAAAAGTTTTTATCGCTTAGTATTAATATTTTACAGATTCATTTTTCTCTATACACGTTATTGCTTTGTATACTTCAAAAGCAAACATACTCGTAAAATACTATATATAGCATAATTTTAACATTCACTTATTTCTTATGTGGTTCAACTAAATCTGGTTTCGTTAATTTTATACAATGGAAGAATATTTATTTTTAACTTTGATATTTTACGCGATAAGTGTATGTATGGTCTTAACTTATGCTTAAAATTTGTAAGTCTTGAATTATGGATGAAAAATGAGCAAAATTTAAAAAGCTCGCGCTTTAGTGGCGTCCGCGAGTTACAAGTGATATCGCTGGCAAGCACCGCCTCCTCATCGTATCGGATAGGTGATAGCTAGCTATTTAACATGAGCTATTATTATCACGCGAGGTAGTGTTGACTCATGTATCTATTGGTCAATTAAAAAATCATTGCAGAATTGATAATCTCTTGCCATCTCTCTCCTGTTCCCGTGTTCAATATGGTAGAATGATATGTTTAGAAGCGACCGTTTTGAAATAAAAACAATAAAACATGTCGATAATACGCAGTAAACTGTGACGTAATAAGATTATTTTCAAAATAAGTTCCCAACGAATGTTGCGGTTAATATTTGTATCCATTGAAACATTCAATATTCTCGAAAATTGGCTAAAGTGGCAAAGTGGCAAATTTTTAACATGCATAATTTCAAACGCGCTAGCGTATTCTTTATCTTCATTTTTGTAGCACTCTCAATGGTTTTATTACTTACCTACTACACCCCCGACAGTAAAGTTTAACGAGGTCATGTACCCAAAATTATTATTGCAGGAAACGTGAATGTGGTAACTATCTGAATAGACTTTTTACCGTATTAATTTTCAATACAAAAGGATATAATGGAGTCCATATGATGACTAGGAAGTTAGTGAAATTGATAATTAATCATAAATAAGTAATCCAAAATATTCACAGCTGCTTCAATTAGGGTAACTGACAATTATCATATTTGTTACTTGTAGAAATCATACCATCATTTCTATGGTGAATTTTCTGAGTAACTTGAATTTTCTCAGTAACTATCAATTTAAAGGCCTATTTTATTTGTCTTTTCTTTTCACTTAACTTAATAATGTTTTCGTATAGACGTTTTATCGCAAAAAATAATCTATTTAATTGTTATACGTGTGTAGATGCTGTGGTTATGTTATTCAGTACATAAATGGTCATTGAATTCCATTTGCAGATATTAAATAAATAATTCATATCGATGGTTGTTTATTTGTTATTAGACACAGGTGAAAATATTTAGTAGGTACTACCAGTATGACATATTTTGTATTTATTGTGTGTATGTATGTATTTGTATGAAAATAGGTTACTTTCATATAGTGTATAAAAGGTATTAGTAGGTACTATTATTATATAAATGTATCAATGTAAAGTACCTACACATTATATAAGTGCATACATAAATACACATAAGTTATATATGGTGATTAAATACCAAATATCTTGATGTACAGTGGATTTAGTAAAATAAATAGGAACAGAGGTTGCAATGGCAACAGAGGTTTAACAATATAAGATTTAAAATGTTAGCTTAATTCACGCATGAATCCAAGCAACGCAGAGTTTGTAATATATGAACGAATCAGCTGATACACATAGTTATTTAAAGTATATTAACACAGGCATATTTACGATAAGTTACATAAAAATACTATTATAATACATATATAATTCCTGTATACCAAGTAATATTCCTGTGTAGTAAGTGAAATGTCAATGTTATTCCGAATACTATTCCATAAAAACCATTGTTAAAGTGAAAATTTAGATCGGCCAAGTTATGTTTTTTTAAATGAGGTAACTTGTAGAAGTATAATTATTTTATTGATAAATTGAGTTCAGACAAACAGAATTAATAGTGCTTTATCGCCAAGGTCGAAACATTCGTTAGTTACGACTGGAAAAACAAGCGCCAATATAATTGGTCAGCTTAAGTGTTTTACCGTAACAATATGCAAATGTTAACGAAAGTATGTGACTCACTTTTTCCAAGGAAATATTTGAAGTACCATCGAGTTTGGAACTCGGGGTTCTCGAGGACCGGCGCACTCGGTGGTCCGAACAGCTGCAAGTAAATATGTTTATTAAGTATAATTTTATTACTAAACAACGAAATTATTAATGCAAATTAGAAACTGTACATTTATATTTAGATATTACTGGATGTGTTTTAATTGATTTAATTTTTTCTACTTTTACAGAGAAACGGTTGTTACTGCCGACGTCTTTTGCATTAAAACAAAAATAACAAAAATACGATATTTGTATGTTCTTTCACTATCTTAGGAAGATAATAAAGTAAACCGTATCCGTCCCAGGGCTCGAGGTAAACCCTATACAACATTTTATCAAAATCGGCTCAGTGGTTTTGATGCTAAATCGTATCTAACGGAGTTAATTACTTATTTTGTAATAATACAATGTCGTCCTTTGAGCCATTATTTTCGTTATATACATTTTTATATTGGTTTAGTTCAGGTATTTGAAAGATACAAAAATCGTCGCAACTAAATCCAGAAAAGTAAAAATATTTAAATTTTATATCACAACCTACGTAGTGGAGTAGCGTGTTGTCACGCCAATAAGCTTTTAGTAATTTTTTACGTGTCATACCTCATCCTTTTCACCAAGCGAATTGCCATTTTCGAGGCGATACCGTCGGGCAACCGCGTCTAACGCACTTCCAGCTTCACCGGATCCCGACAGCTAAAATAAAAGAATTTGATTTCTGTTATTTTTTTTAATGTAAGTTCGTACCGGAAAATAACATAATGTTATAAATATCATGCATCACTATTGAATATCCTAGAAATCGCGTATACCCATTCAACGATCTACAAATATTAATTGTTATTGAATATTCTATAAATAACTCTATGGGCTTGTTTACAGGTTGCCGAAGGCATATATACATGTACTTATAGGCCATAAAAATTATTTGAGCGTTACATAAGCGGCGGCGTTGGCGGCAATCGGCGTAAACAACTTTATGTCATGAGCTGCAAGAACTTTAATCGGGGGGATATAAGATTCACTTTCCACTGTAAATGAATACGCTCGAACCCTCCGGATTGTACCGGAAAATTCTGGAATATATTGTGTCGGATTGTGGTAAAACTTACAACTTACTTACTTATATAGAAAACTGGGTAGCTATACACTTCAATCAGTTGAAGGGGGAAAATAAGGAATGATTAACAAGGATATTTAGAAGCGATCCTTCTCATCAGATGAATTTTTAGGCTATTGTAAATAAATTAGTTATTATTTTAGGTGACTAGTATTTCAATAGGGTCAGTTTACGTCAAAGAAAATTATTTTTAATATATCTTAATAATAACGGGTGGGCCTCGGAGTTTTGCGAATTTGAAATCGCCATAGCGTTGGAACGGGGGAGGGGAGAGG
>DVPR01000684.1:0-12851 GCA_018239345.1 Oxynetra stangelandi | reverse complement strand
ATATCATTATCATTTTTAATACTATGTACATCTCGAGAATACTTACTTTATTATTAGTTGTATAATTTCCACGCAATGTACGCAAATATGTAAACAGAAAAAAATATATGAATAAAAAAAGTTGATTATAAAACTTCATAAAAGAACAAATTTAATGTACTTTTTGTTATTGTAACTTATCTAGTATTTTATGTAATGTTGATAATGAATGTAAGTATGTATGTTAATGAGTCCATGTGAAATATAAGTATACGATAATGCTTCTCCAATGAGTTGTCAAAGTTATACAAACATTGAATGTTAGCTGGGAAATGTGCTTTGCGTTCAATTTAATTTATCATTGTCTTTTGCGCGTAATTTAAACGCGTAGTAATCAACATCGCTTGTATCTTTCGCTGACCAGCGGTTTTTGTGTAGCCATATATAGTCTTAAAAGCAGAATTTACTCATTCATACTACGTGTCATTTATAACAATTTATCGACATTAACACCTAAAAAGCATACAAAAGCACCTAAAACACATGATAAAGAAAACCTACAAAGTAATTTGTTAATAAAAAGAACTATTTATCGTTCTGCCGTTCGAAAACAACAATGTACAAATATTGGCCTGGTAATTCACCAAAGGATTGTCTCAGCTAGTACCTAAACAGAGATAACAGCTAAGTAAAATGACCTAACTAAACTACGCAGCGAAAGTTCACAAAGGGCATTTACTTTTATCCCCTACGACATCAATCACTTGAAAAAAAACTCCCGTTTAAAACGGCTAATTACAGTTTGGGATGAGCCAAAGCGTCTCTATAAGCTCTGTACTGAAAATTGAGAAGAAAAAAGTTTGTGTTCAGAAACTTTAACCTCATTACTGTTACGTGCGCGCCGTTGAGTTGAGCGCGCGAATCGGAGCGGCAACGTCGCTTTCTGTGTTGCTACATGCCACGGAGCTTTCGTTGCTGCGTTAAGTGGAAAATAAGTCGCTGACACAGGGGAATGTGTTTGCAGTTCAGTTTGAAGTAAATATGGCTTTCGGGCTTTTTTTTATATTGTATCTATGTCAAATGTTTCTGTATGTGACATTATAGATAATAAAGGAGAATTTATATGTATATATTTTTTATTTATATATTTGACTTCAAAATGATAAAATCACAATTTTTTTGTAATCATGATTACTAATGCTAGGTTTTCAAGACTATAATCTTAAAAATTGGAATTATTTTTAATAAGTCACGATAAAGTTTTAAATGTAAAGATAATTTGTACTATAAAACAACAAATGTATTTGGAGCTTTGAAAATATATTTTAGTTGAATAGTAACGAACTTTAAAATTTAGTACCGTCTAAACGAGAAATGTAAAAACTTAATACACAATAATATGGCACAATTCCCGACTCGTAATGCATAATCTCCCTCAAGGGGTAACGCTTATGATATAACTGGCAACCCAAGAACGAAGTGAGCGGCGGTCGGCCATGGCTCGGCCAGTAGTAGCTAGTGCGTTGCACCGTGTGTTGTTATTGTCCGCGCGCGGTTCGAAAGTTTTGTGTCGCAGTGTTCAGTGCCACTCGCTACGCTCTCGCTGTGTTATCGGAAAACGTGTTACAAATCTTTGTGTTGTGTTTACAATTCGTTTGCCATTGTTTCGGTAAGATAACAAAAATGTGGTGCTGGAGACGGGGAGCTTTTCTTTTTTGTTCCCAGCAGCAATTGCTCTCTTTCATTTGGCTGAGAAGTGCGTCCGTTCTTATAGAGTTCTTAATTCCTAGTCAAAAGTTGTGGATATGATAGTGAATGTACAAATAATGTCGAATTTGTATTGTTTGGCGTATATTATTTGGATTTGTGTTGTCTTGGGCACTTACTCACAGATTTTTTTTCTTCGATTTACGTAAAACTTTTGCTGTCCTGAAAGTTGTATGGATAATGGATACCTATCTATAAAGTTTCTTATTTCCCCGCGCCCCTTTCAGTTATATATGTTGTAATAGATTCTTCTTTTCGTTCTCTTGAAACTTTGCGACTTTTGTGTTACGATTTGAAAAAAGGAATCATTTTATTTCTCCTGATTTGTAATAGATAACGGAAATACAGTTTAATATGAAAAGTCACCAAAAAAAAGAGACTCATTTATATGAGAAGGATAGCGTAAAATATATAAAATAGGAATCTGATTTTTATAGCGTATGTAGGCGATGGGTCTATTTAAACTGTATAAAAAAATTATTATCATAAACAATACTTCCATCTTCGAATTTTTATCGCATTTATTCACGAATACTTTTCGACTTGAATTGAACAGCTCTGCTCAGTCGGTTTGTTGTGGGGAATAAATATTTACGAATCTCTGTTGCTAGACACAAACACATTTTATCAAATTTAAATACAGTTCATCTTGCGCTTAGTTGTATGAGTCAAAACACGATATAGTTTACATGTAAAAAAATTATATATATTTTCTTGAATTGATGCGCTATACATTTTCTTTTGTATCATAGAACACATGTGGACTCTGTAGTAGGTGAGATTGCCACGCGGTTTGTGAGTCGACTCCTCGTACCGTAACTTGGAAGACTGACTAGAGCGAATGCATCTAATCTCTCATATACAATGATCGAACGTGTATTTACATTTATTTTGAAAAGAAAACAGAAAAAAAACATTAGGAAATAAGAAAAACATTTTTTTCAAAACAAAGAAAAGAAAATCGGTACTATGTCACCTACTTCATGCAATGTTGAAAATGTACATTACAGAAATAACTGCTATTGTTTTGCGTTTGATATCCGTCAAATTTTGACTGCAACGTCATGAGATTTAAGTTGTTTGTTAAAATGTAAAATAGTAATTGAGACAAAGGCTCGTGATGACTCAGAAACTGAATAACTCATTAAACCTTTAACTTAATTAATTTTTTAATAAGTAGAGTTTTATGATTTCACAAAAGCGATAATCTCACTTTTTGTTTTGTTTTTTTTGTTTTGATTTCAAAATTGTTAAAAATTTCTTGCATACTTGTAGCGTATCGTGCACATCTAACTGCATAATTTCAAATTTCTTTATTTGCAGACAACATAGGTTTATGTGTTTGTATACAAATGCTTAAAACGTACTTAATGTATGTGTAGTATTAATTATTTTACTTTTTAATAACATTGCAGTGTTTAATCATTACATAACCATGTTTTGTATACAGGAAGTCGCGGGCTTAGAATTCTTTATACAACGATACTAGTGCTTAGTCGAGGCTATGACGAACGTCGAATGAATTTTCACGACTTTGTTCATGTTTCTTAATTGTTTAACATGCTTTGTCATTTTGAAGTTTATAAAAAAAGTAAAGTTTGCTTTGTCTCTTTTGAAATTTAGAAGTGTCCTTTACACTATTTAGTATAGATATATTTTTAATATTTGATTTGTTACCGTCATGCGCAATTTACTTGAGACTTATAATAGGCGTTGCTTGTCGTTAGTTTGTTAATTTTACTATCACCATTTGTGAAAAATAAAGCATTACTTCAAATCAGTAAAGCCATCCATTCAAAAATTACCCGTCCGAACATTCTAGAGAAAACACTTTTTCAGAGATACTTACTAATTAAAATAATAAAGGCAGTCGTTACACCGTAAGTTTCGCGGTCCGATGGGGAAGAGGGCGCGAGTTGCGATTTATGATCTAAACTCTGTCCGTAATTTTGAGAATTTTTCGGGCCATCTCATAATTAATTAAATCTACTATGGTTTTCGTGGTTATTTTAAATGGCTTTTTTACATCTGTCTCTTTCTTTCTCTCTGTGTATGAACATAAACGTTCTCGTCAATAGCACAATAATAGGACCGCATAAGACAGGATGTTCCTATGTATAACTCTACCGTATAAGCAGTGTTGCCGCAGTAGCGGATGACATCCGTGCCCACCAGTGGGCATAAAATGATTTGCGATTGTCGGAAGCGTAGGTCCATAGCTTTTTTCGACTTCACACAACACTACAAATGCATCCTGTTGTAAGACGAATTTCTTTTTTTTTCCAGTCTTGCAAGCTAGACACTATGTAAACACTGTATGTGTGCTCATGGGCTATATATGTAAACTATGAACCGAAATGTATAATTACTTTGGCAACCGACCTAATATTATCATTAATGATATACATCAACGTGTAATTATTTGACGTTGATTTTGAGAAATCCGAGTGTGATGACACTGGTCAACAATTAGCCTCATTATTAGCCTCAAATAATAGTTATAAAACTAAAAGAATGTAAATATAAAATAGCGACAGTTAATGTAAAAAGATAGCATTCAAAGTATTCCCGAGTCACAAAGTATGAACGTGTACAAAGCGTATGTACGGTGTGTATATAAGAAAACTCCGAACCTAAAACAACCAGGACAAGGTCGCTTAATACAGATAATTTTCTCGCCAGGCGGGAGATCGCCCGTAACCTAGTTCACCTAAAATTTCGTTTTTAGCCAGCACTAGGTACCCTTTTTGACTACTTTTACTACATCGGTCGTAATTCGTAACACACGCACAAACATAATATCGTTGCAAGTGTCATTTTTAATCTATCCTATCAAAAGGTTAACCAAAATGTATGTCAATGTGTTTTCGGCAGTTTTTTTTCTTGTTTTCTTTTATATATCGTGAAGCTTTTCTTTTGGCGTGGCGTCAGTGACATGTGCATATAAACTTGAATTAGTTAAGTGATGAAGCCTAAAGGGGTTTGTTGGGGTTGCCGTGACTGTGTAGTAGAAATGTTTTCTACTAACTGCCAACTCTTATTTGACCCATTAAAGCAGTAACTTGCCTAAAAAAATACTTTATCCATTTGTTATCATACTTTTCATACGTGACTGGCATAACGAGGGTGATAAAAAAATAATTAACGATCTGGTTACAGGTTTATTTATGATACGAATGTCTTGTTTATTGTTGTGGCTTCAAGAGGAGATGCCCCTAGACCTGGTAGAGCTACACCACGTTTTGATATGCTGATTCACATTAGCGCAATACCAAATTCAATAATTATTCAATATTCAATATATTATTCAAATAATCAGTACGGCCGTTTTCGCCGGTGGAAACTGTACATTAGATAAGATATTATGAGAAATTTCGTGACGTCAATCGCGTAGCATAGTTAAGTTTACAATAACACGGGGACAGATTAAATAGAGCGTGCTGATCGATTGTTAATATAAAAGTTGTTGCGTAATATTTTCGCTAGCGAAGGAAGGGCATGGGTTCTCTGAGCACCTCTTCCTTGCTTACTTTGGCGTTTATTCCAATTGCATATTATACGGTTTTGTCTATCCGGATGCTGTCGAATACAACTACGAATGAACATTAGTGGAATATAATTCCATAGCACTATTCATAGATAGGGGATTGTTACTGGTAACCACTGTCATAATTGTGTAAAATCTTTAAATGTGCAAATAAACGTCTTTGTCTTTGTCTTCCGTTGCACGGATAGTGCTGATTGTATCTTTGAGGATCATTCAAAGTTATACCAGAGGAGATTTTTAAACTTAATACGAAAAGATGGCTTGGTTTTTTTTAAAGTTTGGTTTCAGATAGTCATAGCGGAAACAAAAGTTGATTTTCAGGGTGTAGCGTCTTTCAGGATATAGCAGGCTTTACGCATTATTTATTAATCAAAAATTAATTGCAATACCCAATTGTATGTTCAATATAAATAATAATATAACTGATCGTCGATAAGAAAGAGTCATTTCAAATCGTATGTACAAGTTGATAAGATTCGCTTAATCTTTTAATCATCTGATACGAACCAAGCGGTCGACCGGATCTAAGTCATAGGTTTCTTTAATCGGATTAAATATCGAGAGTGTCTGTTGAATGTTTCTTTCGAATTATACTCCTCTTTAAGGTGGTCTCAATTTAGTGCTTTAGTGCATATTTAATTTAAAAGTGTTAGTCAGCCGCAATCAAAGTATGATATTTTTATTAGTACCATAGTTGTAATGCTAATAGCCCATACTAGAACATGTGCTATACTGTGACAGTATTTTGCGACTGATGTTTTTGAATTGGTTTTACACCGACAACGACTTAAACACTTGAATTTGCCTCTTTAGGATCTGTCGACAATGCCAAATGGAGTCCAGTTAATTGAAACATTTCGATGTAATTTATAACACACACGTGAGAGGTCAAATCGGACTTTTGCTCCGTGTATAATATTGAACCGATCTCTGCACGTTATGCAAAGGGTTTTTCGATTCGCCTTCCAAGCTTTATTCGACCATGTTAAGATATATCATCATGTCGGGCGTCTCGGCAGCCGGCCAGGTACTGTCGGCGTGATGCTGCATAGATACGGACTTGACATTTTTGGTTTCAGCTGTTGTGTTGCTCTTGTGTTTTGTATTTTCTATTTTCAATACCGGTGTATTCTTCCTGTTGACCATTCGACATTTTGTTCTTCTGTCACCACACGTGTACGTTTAGTGCGCTTGTTGTAAATAGAACATTATTTAAATATACTACGTTCACTATAGTTACTATAATCGAATTAACCCATGTTATAGAATAATATAAAAAAAACTTCATTCCCAACTAATTGTTGCTTTTATGTTTTTAAAGATAATTTATTCACTCTTTAGGTATATAATTAAGTGTAATATTATCTATGACCTGGCGTATACGTTCATATGAATAATGTAATAATACAGCGCTTGTTATATGAAAATTGTAAGAATGGTACAAAAATAGTATAACAAAAATAACGGTCAGGCGTCGATATGTATGATAATAATTTTACGTAGATTTTGTATATGTCGTTTACTTATAACATAGTACTAATACTTTGCAAGTTAAAATACATTCTCTTTTAAGGCATATTATTACCGAGTTTCGCCCACTTTGTAAACTTGAAGATACCACTAACTGCATGGTCTCAAGAATCAATGGGCTCCACCCACCATGCCGCACCACGTTCCCACGGCGTCAGTGCCGCGAATGTTGAATATTTTATGAGGACATTGCGAATAAATGATCGATTTTACACAAGGAGGATTATTTTAATTGTGGATGTTTAAACGTACTCGTATATATGCGGTCAGTTTTACATTTACATTTTGTATTTACTATTAAACTTTTCAAACAAATATTCGTTTATTTAGTATACATTTTTAAATAGTATGTATGATTTTGATTATATTTCAATTGACATATATCGTATACTGAACCCGTAAGTCGAGTTCGAATACGAGTTTTGGTCTAAACAAACATTAAGTTCTCAACTAACTAAATAAACAAGCATAAATTCCATTCTAGCATTTATAATTTTATGTATATTTTCATTTTGTTGGTGTACAAACAAATTGAAAATATACATAATATTTTATCTAACATTTTACATATCATTTTCATTTTTTCTTGTGCCTTATCACCCTAGTAACAATTTTACAATTGGATTAGTAATTTACGGTAGAGACAATGTAAATTCACTGACTATTATTAAATACATAAATATTGTAATTTTATAGTATTCACTTATAATTATGTGAACTCCGGTGGGAGATATGACGTTATATAGAATATTATCTGCAATCCGAACGCATCGATGGCAGCTCAGGGTAGCTCAGCTCACGGAGCCTCCGTCAGTTTATGAGCTCGGTCCACCGTCTTTTGAGGTGAACAGCTACTTAGGGACAACCACGAGGAAGCAGCTAAGTCGCGTCAGATAAATCTGTTCTATTTCACCAGGTTGCGAGATATTGTGACGCAATTGTAAAGTGACATCATATTTAAACAGTATCAGCATAATCCAGATGATCGCGCATGCGGACTGTTTTCATTACATTAAGCACTTGTTATTAAACTCGTGTGAACACAGCGTGGTCGTAATAAAAACTGCCTATCGGTCACTTTATATAATACTAATCGGTGCCCGCGACTCTTCATTCTTATTAAATTTAGTTTGAATCTCATTAAAGCGAAGGCCAGTTTTCACTACTCTTGATTGGATGATTGAAATTGATGTATGGATAAAGATCTAGTTGTTTTTGCTCACGAATGTCAATTAACCACAGTGACCGCTTGACCTCGACTGATCTGCGTGTTCGTTGGCTAATTCTCTTATGTAAATATTGTACACTTTAATTCATGCGCTCGGTCGCCGTGACATCTAAACCGCTCGCTACCTCAACACCAGTGGCTCAATCTCACCCACACGCCAGCATTAATTACATCCTCTGCATTGTTTAGCCCACATAGCCTCTCGTTGGTACTCCGATACTTCCCAGTATCGGACGAGAGCTGTACAAATAAATAAATAAATAAATCATTACATTAAACCATCTTATAAATATTCAATGCGCGTAGTCGCCGACGACGATCCGTCTACATTAGAATTGTAAGGTAGATACATACAAATACACATTTTATATACACCGCGTGGTGAACTTGAGAATGTATACCCTACAAATGGATCCGTGGCGATCCGTTAAGCTAATTTCGTAGTAATTTACATATATGTATTTTTTTACCTGTATGAATTGAGCACAGGGAGATTTTATTTACTTTTATATAATATTGACAATATTATATTCTTTTTATATATGTGTGTGTGTGTGTGTGTATGTGTGTGATTGGGGGAGATTAAAATTCTCGATTTGTATTTATAATCGCAACAAAGATATATAAGAACACGATTGAGATAGCGGCATAGTGCGTGCTTTATGCGTGCACTTTGCCTGTGATTAATGCAGCCAATGGGAATCTATATACATCTAATCTCGATCAGGGTACTAGGATACCAGACTGTACTGCAGATGAGAAAAAATAAAACCTTGACTTATGATTAGAGTACAACAGCACATGTAGTTTTGGTACCCTCCTATTGTAATGTATGATAACTTTTTATATTATATAAAAAAAAACAAAACTTTATAAAGAAGCAGCGTGCTCACAATGATTTTGATGTACATGGAACACTTTGAAGGGTAACATGTCATTGTTATTACTATTTCACTACATGCAGCGATTCCACATCCCTCCTATCGAACCGCCGGACGAGCGCGTTCGCGGAGGTGTCGGGTTCGATTCCCGCCACCCGACACCGCGTCCCATCGGAACAGCTTCCGTTGGCTCACGTCCGGTCGGCGTGATTTACCTCGCGCATTCCCGCTATCGTGAAGATCGAATTGTGGTTGGTTGGTATGGCCTTTGAACTAATCAATTTATACATTTGAAAGAAATTAAAGAAAATGGTCAAACGGGTTTTATCGCTAATGTCTGTCAGCCTCAGTTGATATTGATAAGGGAATTTATTAAATGAAATAGAGTTTTAATTATTAAGTGTCCGCATGAAATATTCGCGTGATCGAATTGGCAATGTTACACGAAATTTTTTATATTCAATCATGAGTATAGCCGTATTGAAATGCGTTTAGTTACAATCGAATGTTGTCCTCCGAATATTTATTTTTTTATTCAGTTTAAGAAGTACAATGGAAAATTTTCATTTAACAATAAACTCGAATACTTACTACATTAAAAATAGGTGATATATATATATATATATATATTCACTTAACCCTTAACTAGTGTGACACAGAGTGCTTATTTATACCACTTAATATTCAAAAAAGAAAACGTCCATCGTGCACGATTTGACCAGAAGTCGCGCTTCTCACGGAAATGTACCACTTTATTAATTTTTTCAAGAGAATATGTTCGATTTTTTTTTATGTTTATATTCCGGACGAACCCTTTCCTATAGAATTACCGTACACAACAATTGTCTCGCTGACACCCCCACGTGTGTCTATGTTATTAGTATTCTAATACCCCATAACTATTTAGTGGCCCGGCCCCTTTGTTATTATACTATGTATAATCACCGGTGGTAGCTGACGTGGCCTTTGGTGGCGTAGCGCCTTAAAAGTTTGTCGTTTCCATCGGCATTGAAACGGGTCGAATTTAATTATACGGTATGATATATATATATAGATACATTTTGTGTTAAACGAAACATTCGTCTATGGATGCTTTTATATGTAGAAAGTGAAATTCTTTTGTCTTTTGTACATAAATAAATAAAACAAAAACTATATTTTAGTCAAACAATTAGCTTTATGAGATAGATACATACTTCCGCATTCACTCTATACTGGCCAGAGTCGATGCAGCGTTGTTTAATATAAACATATTCCCTAAGACGAATCGAACGAATATAAACATTGGGACAAGGCGATTTATCTCGTTGGTGGGTACAAATGCAAAGTTCCTCTCGGTAAAATCCAATGAGTGGCACTTGACTCGATGCGAGCACTGATTAGATGCGACACTGGTTATCATTAATGCAGGAATGTCGCACGCCCACATACAACGAATGCTGATTGCGTGTTGCCTATTTGTGCATTGTGAGTGAAATATAAGACGCAGCGGCGGCCCGCTGTCTGCTGGCTTAGCTCCGATACACTTACACCTCTTTGAGAATATGAATTGCCTCGCGCTGAACTCGCCTGACGACATGCTATTAGTTTTACCGTGTTATGTTGTGCATATAAGTATACAATTCTTCGCTTAGAAATACGATCACCCGGTGATTTGTAGTTTTTAAATTAATGCGTTGCGCTAAACTTTGTGTGTTTCCTTTATAAGTTACAGTGTAAAATCAATTTGTGTTATAATTGTCGTTTTAAAAGACACCTCTTTGAATATGATCTCCTGGTACCGGTTTGATAACTTAGTTGATTTTAGATGCAATGTAATCTTCGCTTTCTATACGACCGACACTCCCCACGAAATATCCTAAAGAGACTAGACTTATTGACATAATTTTTCCTCAAAAGCATCATAAGTATATCTAGTCTAATAAGAAAGACGCCATGAACGTATTGGCCATCAAACAATTACGCAATGTACACAATTACAATCGCTCTGCCGCTGCAATGCAGCGTAATCTGCCGTTACGATAAGAGAATCGTAAAGGTGTAAGTTGCGACCGCAAACCGTGTAATCGTCACACGTAAACCATCACATTACCGACCTTTAATAGTACCCGTTTCGTATGCGTTTCGTATCCATTAATGGTCTTAATATATTAGTCATGTTTACCTTATATTATATTACTAGTTAAAGAGGAGCTATGGATTTCTTTTAACATATTCCAAGTTATGGAGTCGGTATAAGAAATCTAATTCTAGTATGATGTGTGGTAATAATTAAGTTTAAAATTTTTATATTTTATACCGTGTCCCAACACCGCTACGTAGTCATAACATCAGTGGTATGATTCCTAAGAATTACTTATTATGAATTATTTTTTATAAGTATTATACTGTCATTACTAAAACTTATTTCTTGTACATTGAACAAGAGAAGAAACGAAAGAGAAAAGGATACATATCAACAGTAGCTTTTACATTTTTTGTCTATTACTTGCCGGACATTGATTTAATTCAGTGGTAATAGTTTAAAGCAATACTAATGGACTTTGTTCGGATTAACATTTTATTTATACGCTATTCCAATCGAGTCACTCAATTAACAACTGTCATAATTCGGAGTACACAAGTTTAATTCATTAACGTGTTGTAGTAGAGAAATTATGAGCACAGCTCCGGCTGTGGGAGGCGAGTGGAGTGTGGAGCTTGTTTAGATTAATTATGCTTAAAATGCTTATATTTCTCAACGTTTCGATATCAACAAATGATTGTTTAAGAGGCCCTTTGTAAATCTGTCTTGTGGTGTGTACCTCGCGGGAATGTATGCGATTTTTTTTGCCGAAATATATCTAGTGAGCACCATTAGCATGCCTTTGTATTTACATCGAGGACATTTGAACGTTAAAACTTCTGTGCACTTCCTATTACGCATACCTATAGCACGCGCGACAGTAGAAGCTTCTACCGTCTTCACGAGAATCGTTGTTGTTTTCATTCTCAAACAAAACACATTTATAATTATGGCATTACAGCCGATTGTTTATTGTTCATTTCTGCAAAATGATAATTAACATTAATTAATTGCGCATATTAAATATGCCGCGACAATTTACAACGTCCGCGGGTCAAGCCAAGCATCTCTCGACCCCGTTGTATGTACACACACACACACACACACACACACACACACATACGCACACACACACAATCAAATCAAACAATAATATTATATACTATAATTATTATTGAACATGTTTCTGATGTGTGCGAGTTGTAAATGGTTCTCGGTTAATATTATTATTGCATTGGTATCTATATAAAATGTAAGCTTACTCAAAGTATACGAGTAGTTAATACTTAGGTAGTGTTGCAATTTGTTAGTAATTTTAATTGATTGAGCTTAGCTTGTCTATCGTTCACCCATGGGATGGGACAAATATTCAGTATTACGAAGTGAAATTGCAATGAAAGAATTAATTATAATGATATTAATCACATTGACGTCATTCAGACGCCCACGTGCTTTAGATAAGGAAAATAGTGATTGAAATTGTTTGTACCGACGCTGTTGTTATTTCCAGATGCGTGTTGCGCACCGCGGTAGTGTTATTCAATGGGCAGTTTTTATTTTCGTTGCAACGGTAAAAACAAAAAACAACACAGTACATTAGGATGGCTATAGTAATTTAACTGATTGAATTTCATATTTTAAGTGCTCGCATCTGTCACCAGATATAATTAAGCACATAATTTATATGTAACACTAAAGACTAAAATGGAAGAATTTCTTGGTTACACGTGAATGTATGTATGTATGTGCAGGGTGTAATATGGCGATAACTCTTAACGGTAGAAATAAATTGGACGGTTTTGGTGTTATTTAGAATCTCAAGCTCTCATATATATATATATATATATTTATATA
>DVPR01000683.1:0-12851 GCA_018239345.1 Oxynetra stangelandi | reverse complement strand
GTGCATCCTCTTCCAGCTCTGAAACCACCCTGTGCCTCCCACAATGTTCCATCGGACTTCAGTCGGAAGATTAATGTATGGCTACATAATAAGAAACATTTTTTTTTTTAACTTCATATAGGTTTCTAATGTTGTCAATAGCATTACAAAACAATTGGATTAAAATTTAGAGACGTTTACTTTTAATATGAGTACCAGTGTCTGATCTTTGTTTTATTTATTTACACTTTATATATAATATATTTAATTATAGTAGGTAATTGAACAAAACAAGTTTGTCCCTTGTAATGTCCCTTGTTAACGACAAGTATGTGATAGGACTTAATCGTACAAAACAGGTCTGTTTCGTGGCTTTTTTCTCTCAGTCTACGATAGCCCGAAGGGCGCACAAAGCCGAGGTACAACTATCAATAATTATTACATTCATTAAGTGTATCTATGTGTACCTTATAATGAATAAAATAATTTGAATTTGAATTTGTAATGTCATTACAAGAAATATTAATACTACACTCGTATTACGCGTCGGTGAGACAAACGCAGCCTTGCCGAATTTCGTATTTGTTAACGGACACACGTCAATTGGCCATAAGAATTCACATCGCAAAATGGCATTTAAGATGGCCGCGAAGTCGACGTTTACTTTTTCACTGATAAAAATAGCTAATTCGTGTTTTTTGGCGCAAAACATATTTTTTTTTTCTAATTTCATGTATATCGTTGTAATTGCGTAATGTTTATGTATTAATTAATGGTATTTAATATATTTATATATAAAATATTTCAAGCACTTACATGTCTAATTTAAGACATTTGTTAATATAATTACAATATTTAAATATATGGATATATTATTCATTTTATTGATATTACAAATTATAGGATGGAACCAATAAAATTATATTATCAGGAACCATAGTTCTATCTGAACTCTACAAAATAAGCTGTGATTTGAAAAAAACGGGTTAAAGGCGTACGTAAATTACATTATTATGTCTACTGTCCATAGAATTAGGCATAGACTAAAAATTCCATTGACTGCGCTTTATACATACGAGTATATCTTTGGCCTCTTCTTAAATCGCCAAAGTCATTCTACATGATCTAAACAATTAATATTAAGACGAATTTTGATTAAATTATTATTCCAAAGTTATTTAAAGGTACTTTCATTACCACCTCGCGTTGAAAATTGTTATAATGAGTACATATATGTATAGTACAGTCCAGAATACGCTCAGAGATTTGAACTTTAAATAACGCGTTTTGCTGGCTCAGTTTTAATCTAAGTCTAGGAATGCGAAATGTAAAATCTAGATTCCTTAAATGTAGCGAAAGGTCACTGGAACATCGCAAGTGGTCACAGAGAGAAGGGACAGATGGTTAAAAGATCGTTCGATAGTATCTTTGATATAACCAATGAAGGTTTCAATTAAATATCCTTTAGAATTGTCACTAAAACTGGTGTTATACTGTTCCCACTTATACGTATCCATGGGTACAGTGGTTAGTAGTGATACGGACTGTTACGGGTTGTGGCTTCGAATCCAAAACAGGTATTCGTGTGATGAGCATAAGTGTTTGTTCTATTTGAATATGAGAAGCCATGATAGGTGGTAGAACCTCTATACGGTTCGCTCGGGAAAGTACCACCGCTACACCTATTACTGTCAAGCAGTTGTTGTTATAGCGATCTGTGTTTAGGTTTGAAGGGTGTGGTTGTGTCCACGTGTGCACTGGAGGCGACCATCTCGGTCCTCGAGAGCAGCAGCACTTCTGTGAGCGGGCATGATCAGGACGAACAGTCCTGTTGAAAGCCGGTTGCTGATACCTATGGGTGGCAGCAGCCAGTTGTGACTGTAGCACAGCCATTTGCTATTCTCTTCACGAACAATATAAATTGCACATATATATGTTTATCAGCTGTTCATTTATATACCAAATTAAGCTAATATCATTAACGGCTTTACACCTTCTAAGAGACCATAGCAGACGCCTGTCCACCAGTGAGATTATAAAATGTTTTGGGATGATTTCCTTTGACTAATATTTCATATTTCCGTATTATAATTTAAGGAAAAAAATAATTTTGCATAATTAATTCTCCCTATTAATGTATTATCTCAATAATAATAATAATCAACAAATTTTAATATTGCACAATTAGTATATAAATCGATTAAGAAAACGGTAAAATAGTCAAGGTATGTACATTGTAAAATAGTTTAGCTAATTTTGGGAGATACATTATAGTTTTTGTGGAGCAGGGCGTTACCATGGCTCTGTGAATTGAGGAAAAAAAACCATTTAATCAATGTGCTATTATCTTCCAGCTCATCTCCTCGGCAGCATCATGCACAGCATCAACGTGTCTCTGATCAACCCGGGCGAGTGCCAGTCCAAGCTGACGCAGGACTATCCCCACCTCTTGGAGCAGTACGACGAAGACAGCTGCGCTTGCGGCCAGCCGACCAATCCGCTCAACAATATCTGCAGAGTGAGTACCGTCATGATACCTGAAGCTGAGGTTTATACTTAAGTTGCTATGTAAAGAAATTTTGACTGGCCCGCTACTGCAGTGGTTTGTGAACGTGATTGCTGCGCCGGGGGTCGTGGTTTCGATCCTCACCCAGGACAAATATTTGTTCCGTGTCTGGGTGTAAAAAAAAAAACAAAAAAATCTATATATGTATATATTTATAATTTATGTATATATGTAGTTTATCAGCATTCTGGTTACCCTGAAACAGACACAGTTTAAGTGCCCAATTTGGGATCAGACGGTCGCGTGGGGAATTGTCCCAAGAGATTATATTATACTCTGTTATTATACCTGTATATCCGTACTCAAGTAGTGTGGGAAAGTGCTGCAGTTCTGCTGCAGTTGCTGGACAGATTCATGCCCAGCTTCGGGATAAGTGGCTACTGTTGCAATCGAACTGGTCAAGTTAGAAGCACAAAACGTATTTAAGTACAATTTTCATCACAGTATTGTTATAAAGTTATTTTTTCTATATAGCTTGGTGTAATTAAGGTGCACTATTTTGTCGCAGGTCGACATCGGCAGCGCCCTGGCTTGCACCACGGGTAGCGGACAGTTCGTTATGCGAGGAGTTTACTCTTGGGACTCAGGTAAATGCATATTTATCGGTTCAAGATTTCGAGCTTCAATTTTCTGATCAAAACTACTTTCCACCGAGGTCATTAAGTAGTTTTAAAGATAATATTGTCATTTGAGAGTTGCGAGGGTCATATTTTCATTTAATAACTTTAAAAAAATATTGCCATTGAAGAGATTCTACAGATCCTGGAATATTTCTGTACTAAGTCGATAACAGAGCATATTTGCAGTCCACCCATATACTGCTAGTGCTACATACATCCAGAAAGAAATAGCAAATATTTCGTTTCATCAATCAGATATATACTTGTCCAGTAAACATATAAACTGCACAACAAATTATTATGGTGATATCATGGGACAAGCCGTCAACGCAGTCGATAAGCAAATGTATTAGTTCAGTGTCCGCGTGTGAAAAGAAATAAATATAGTATTGTGTTTATAGTAACCATAACACAGGAGCTGCTTAAGCGCCTACTTTGGGATCAGATGGCCGTCTGTGGAATTGTCCCAAGATATTATTATTATTATTACAGACAAACTAATACAACCCGAAATAGCATTACGTCATACACTTCAAGTAATCACAATCTCTCCTTCCGTTCCCAGGATGCCAAACGGGCAACCAGATTGCTGCGTTCTATAAATTCGACATAGAGTGGTACGAATGGGCCATCGGTCTCATCGAGAGCACCAGGTTTACGATTAAGAGCACCAGAGTCATCTCCAGCAACCGCTACACGGGTCAGTTCAACACTGGCATCGCACAGGCCGGTGGGGCCACTGGGGGTGTCAAGGGATCCATCGCTGCCACGGGAGCCACCGGTGGATCTTTGGGCGGATCCTCTCTCAGCGGCTCCAGAGTCACTGGCTCGTCGTTGGCTACCGGCAGCTATTCTGGTGGGTCTACCATCACGGGTGGTACAGTAACCAAATACACAAGCGGTGTCGGCTCTGCGTCTTTGGGTGGTGCCGGTGGATTTAGCAGCGCCGTGAAAGGCGGGCAAGTGAGCGGTTCTTACGGTGGTTCAGGTAACGCGGAGTCTGGCGCTGGAGCGGCTGGCGGCATCGTCGGCGGTGGGGTTAAGGGCTTCGGCGTGGGCGGCAACGGACAGTTCGGCTTCGGCCAACAGCAGAGTCAGTTCTCAACGGGACAGTTGAGCCAATTCTCGGGGAAATTCAGCTCGGCCAGCGAAGGGTCCTCGTCGCAGAGCGGCTTCGGAACATCCGGGCTCAACTACAACACCCAAATCAAGGCGCCCATCACGAACAGCTTCAGCGCGTCGTACACCGAGAAGAAGGTGTTCCAAACGGAGCCGAAGATAGTGACGTACACGACCAAGCCGGAGATCGTGACGTTCACGACCAAGCCCGAAGTGTTCACGTACACGACCAAGCCTGAAATATTCACGTACACGACCAAGCCCAAGATAGTGACGTACACGACCAAGCCCAAGATAGTGACGTTCACGACCAAGCCGCAGATCATCAGGTACGAGACGTCCGGCAGCGGGACCGACCCGCAGTACGCGGCGCCGGGGGTCTCGTTCAACGGCTTCGCTGACGTCATCGGCGCCGCCCGCCGCGACGCCAACTGCAAGTGCCACGACGGCAAGAAGTGAGCGATCGGTCCATTGACAAACGGAGACATCGTGCCATAAACAAACAAAAGAAATCTACGATTTTGGTTTTTTTTTTTTTACTTCAATTCACCCACTCTTTCGAAGCCAGTACGAGATCCTTCAGTTCCTATCTACATGTGTCAATGTGAGCGGAATTCAAAATTGCAATGCGTCGAAATGATTTTTCCGAATCTGATTTTTTTTTCTATAACATGAAACAAACATCTGTAAATAAGTAGGATATATTTAATTTTATTTTTTTTACAGCTAGTTTATTTGTTTTTTGATTTTATTGTATCCATGAAAATCGTTGTATGTATGAAGCGTGAGCTTTGAAATATGAAATTGCATACTGCCAATATTTTTTCATTGTATCTATTTATATTGAAAATATTGAAGGATATATTATATGTTGATAATTTTTTCTGTATATGTTGATTGACAAAAGTATTTTTGAGTGAAGTGATTAATTATACAAGCGAAAAATTAGATTTTTGACCATATTGGAGAAAGACGATGAACCGAAATCAGCCAAAATGGTCGACTCTCTAATATAATTGGTGTAAATTTTAAAAGTTTTATTTTCGTTTTATATAAAAGTATACACACACATACACATGTAAAATTAAGTATTGTATCAATATAATACTATATATTGATGTTATTAATATGTAATTGTTTTAATTAGGTTTAAATAATTGAAATAAATCGAAGTACTTATACAAAATATAATAACACATAATTTTTTTTTGTTACAAACCTCGGGGTTTTCTTTTCCTTTGCTGAGATAGTCTCAAGTTGCTGCTTAGGGTGCCTCAAACAGCAGATTGTTTCTGCCCAAAACCAACAAAATCCCCTGATCATCGCTAGTTGCATATTTTCGTCTTTTATCAACAAAAAAAACAAACAACCGTCACGCCAGGTCCCTAGCGGGGTAGGCAGAGAGCATAGCGTCTTTTATCATATTAATAATAAAGATCTACTCAAAATAATAACAACCCCCATAGTTTTGCAAATAGGAAATTATTCTCACGGGGTAAGTTACATATTGAATACAACGCCATCTCTTATCGTATAATGAAAACTAAGGAGTCATGAAAGAAAACCAACATGTATTGATATTTTAATCAAAATTTTATTCAATATAATCTTTTCACTACACGAGAGTATAAATATTCATTGTTTTATACATGAAATAACATATCACAAAAACAAAAATCAACAAATTATCTACATAATAAATTCAATTTATAATACAAAATTTCGTATATTTGAACGAACATTGAATATTTTAACAAGTTTTACGTTGCATTGAGGATTTATCTAAAAACCTAACATAATTCATAACAAATATATGCTACGTACTTCACGAAGACAGATCAAGACGCTGCCTACTGCTTAATAACACAAATAAAAAATTAAGGGCGTGTACATCATAGTAAAATAACAAAAAAATTATGCAATAACATTTTACCGCTTTTCAGACAAACTATTTCTAGAATCTCAATCTCGATCTGATTGTGTGCACCGAAAATATTAATGATATTCAAAATATTACCCTATAATATTCCCAATCGGGGCACATACATATGTATAGAAAGAAAAAAAATTTTAATACATAAATTACTTTATACCAAATCTTTTGCAAACAATAACACATTTGTTAACAACCGTCCCACAGTCCACAGAACTTTGGTAATTCCAATACATGCGTTTGCATATATTTAAATACCTATGTACTAATATGTACTAAAAATCTCGACATTGTGCCAAAACATACATTGCATTGTAATTTTTCATAAAAATATTATACAAATAATGGACATACACATTTAAATGCCAATAAATATATAATATACTTTTAGATGCACTGATTTACATTAATTTACAATATAAAATAATCACAATTAATAACACGGTACGTGTACAACATTGTATGTGTGTTTTCATATGAAGTGTTTACAACTAATGGTTCGGACAAGAGGGGAGACACTTGTCGACGCTACGGTTCAAAACCATCGTTAGATACCAATCGGGAGAACAAGCAAAGCTCAGATCGGTACAAGTCTAGAACTAGAATTCTTCGACGCGTTGCAACGAACGAAAATCTTAGAAATTGGAAAAAAAATCAATTTTTTTTAACACACAATTTTATGTGAACATTACAACGATACCCAGTCAAGTTATTTACATTCACAAGTAATTTCAATTCACAAAATCCCTGGATACACCAAGGCACTTCTTCTTTCAATTCTAGCCTATAAAGTGCCGTATAAAGATATGCGAGCTACATCACTTCCGAGTTTTCAGTATCGATTTTTTTTTATTTTTTTTTTATATAACATTATCATTATTAGAAAATTTTCAAAGTTAAGTACGAAAAAAGAAGCATAATACAGGTCTAAAATGCACCATTGCCCATTTTAGTTTCCTTTACAATTTCATCTTTTTTTATATCTCCATTAAATTAGTCAGTGTTTGATTTATTGTTATATATATATAAACAGAAATATAAAATACAGTGTTTACAAAATAATTAAAAGTAGATATTTATCGAGTAATATCGTTTCGAAAAAAGGTTATATTAAATCAGCTTAAAACTACTTCGATATAATCTTTGCAAGCAGATTATTTATTTATCCTCATTAATTTAACGTTTAATACTTTTAACGATTAACGTTGCATTAATTAAGCATTGTGCGTTTCACAATACTTTCTCTCTATAGGACAATGACATTGATCTACAGATTTCATTTTATTAATCACCAGAAGAAATACCCACACACATATTTCTCATTATCTCGCATGACGTTAATTTAATTAATCATTAAGTTAATTAATTATTACGCTTGAAAAATTTTGTGTATGTATACATTTTATTAATAACAATATTATTAACACTGCTTTTTATTGTTTCACTGTTTGGTCTATTAAGGCTACTACTCGTTATCTGGTCACGTGTGGATTGACATTATGGAAAGCTCTTAGTTCAGGTTTCCTCATGCGGCCCTCACCACCTAGAAGCGTGGCTCAATGCCCAACGAGTTCACCGAAATGCTAGCCTTACGCAATCGTGTGTAAATGTAAAATATTATTATTTTAATAAGTTTAATTATTAATTAACAAATCAGACGTTAAATTAATTGATTAATTAATTGAACGGTTCATTAATAAAATATGTGACCAGTTAATAACTTATTTGATTAATTCAATAATAACTCGGTTTGAACTTAAGAAATATATATTTAGGATTCTTCTGCATAATTTAAATACACCGTACCTCAATGCCTCCAACCAATAGATTAATACGTTATATTAAATTAAAGTTTTCAGTTCATTCTTAGCATACGCACACCACAATTGCACGCGTCCATTTACAATAGCATTTTACACGATTCCTATTTTATTAAATTAAACTTAAAGTTTCATATATTTCGATGCCAACGCATTGCGTTGTGTTACAATTCTAAAGGCATCTACTGGTATTTTATTTAACGCATACTTGTGCCCAAAACGTTATATGTTTTTTTTTCTATTAAGTTTGGCGTATTAAAGAGCGGCATTACCTCGTTGCGGCGCCGACTTTACTGGCAATTTTTGTATGACTACAAGATGATACATATAAAGCTTAACAGCGCTTAGTCTACGGACAAAACTGAATACGTTGGCAAGAGATATCATTTAGCGCCTTTTTGGTCTGACACACGATCGGAACATGTGACAAAACCAACCCGCCGGAAGGAATTGGTTACATAACATACACAGTCGATATTATTTCACGCACATTTCATACCACACCATCCGTCCCCGCGCCACAATATCACAATGCATCAAAATCTCCACGTGGAATTTTAGTCTTTAACGTCATTAATAAAGTCCATATTTGCACACTGGATGCAATTATGGACTTCGGTGCTCTCTGTCTATCCCGCTGGGGTCCTGGCGTGATTTTTATTTCATTATTTCATTTATAATTGCACACACCATATATGTACGAAACAGTCAGTCGTCATTTTTATTCGCTTCAAGCACACTACGATAAGGAATAGCTCAAAATTGAGTGGAAACTCCACTTGCGCTGGTAGCGCCATCTAGATCTAACGTTACCCGACTATAAACTTTACGTACAACGAAACGCCCATAAGACATGTATATTAAAATACTTAGCCTAGATTTCTCTCAAGATTTACAGGTATTCTGAAAGCTGTTGCACATGTTGAGATTATTTCTAACAAGAACAATGCGGTCACCTATATTGCAGCTGAAAGATTAGGTTTAATGTGAAGAGAGTGGCAAGCGGGCATGCAGCAGTCCCAAGTGAAAGCCCGTAGACATCTGCTGCCGAGCTCGGACAGGACTGTGCGAGTGGAACTGTTGGTATCGATTAATTTGATAACTATGAGATGGTATTAAGAATATTACTTAGTGAATATGCTTAGTAAATATTGGCGGTTACAGATAAGTTGTTGCATTTACAGACCACATTGGAACACCTTGTGCGTTATATTCATTGAATTAATCAGATCAGCCATCGTTCTGCAACCAACGATTTAATCTACAACCAAAGCATTGTCAATACACGATACATTCATATCTGCAATGATTGTTAATCAAACCGAAAGCCCAGTTTAAATCATACTATACTACAAAAGCTACCACAAATTGTGCTTTATATGAAAAATAAACCGTCCTATTCACAAAGGGGAGACGTTAAACCAAGTCTTGATCTATACTTATCGATTTTCATTTATATGAAAACTATAAAGCGACATGTAAAAAAGGCCCACAATGAAATATCATTCTTACTGCGGTTTTATCTGCGGCTTCAAATGGAATTATTAACATCTAGTACCAGAGAAGATGTTATTAATAAATCTATTAAAATTTATCTCGTAACAGCACTCGCTACCACCTATTTACAATAATAAAGATTTCCCGAGAACATACCACTGATAATGTATTGAGGTCAACCTACATCTGCATCATCAGAACAATGGATACTCCAGGTCATCGTAAATGCCTGTCCAAAAACAAGCAGTCAGGCAGCCAGGCAAAAACAAGCATTCAACGACCTAGTCACCGGAACTGGTGCTCCCAATACAACACAACCTTTGGGGACTATTTATCGAGTCAGTCAGAAAAGCCATTTCTCATAAGAGGCCGCCAGAGTAAGAGTTTCACGTAAGAGTCAGTCAGGGTGTCTATAATAGATAATATGTGAGTATCTCAGATCGTTAATATTACAATTACTAATGTATTACACGATTTAAATGGATTAAGTACTCAAGATAAAATAAGCGACCGTTAAATTCTATCTTTACTTTTGTATAGCAGTTGGTGTGGTCTTGAAACGAGGATCTCTCTTCCATCTTCGCACCCACAGTCAGCTCAAATCTCCCATCAACTCATTCACAGCGGAAAATAAAGCTAGAATTCAAAGCTCCAAAGAGTTCAAATACCAGTAACACTAACAGCAGGGTTGATTTGCAAAAATAACGTTTCCTATGGACTATGGATATTGTAAAGAAAACAATATGGAAAATTCTCGCACATATGAACCAAGTATGTAAACTCTTTTAGAAACGATTGAGATTTCAAAACTTACATGAAAACTAGTGGCATCAAATGTATCGGACAATTTATGTATCATCAATTGCTACATAAATAATTTCTTTCCAACAAAATATATTTACAAAGTCAGCTCATTACACGAATTAAGAGACTTATTTTTTCATTTCATAGACTAAACGAAGACTAGGTCTCAAGATAAGTCCTATCGTTGTTCATCTGTATCGTTTTCACTTTTTCCAAATTTCCATAACAATTGAAATGGGTGACAGACCACTGATACTTCCACGAGACCACTGTCGACCTTGATAAGGGCAACTGGAAGCAACACGATTTCTTGAGTTTCAGCAAAACAATATAGGCTTAGTTTATTTAATAATGGCCGCAAAGGTACTCTGGATATTTATAAACGATTTCAGCTAATATCTACAGTACTTATATAAAATTCACAATCAGCGTGATCGAGGTTTTAAGGCTTAATGACTCCTACCTATTCAAAACTCCTATATATACAGAAACCTCGAAAACGATAACGTAATTATAAATAATTTAACAACCTGAGACATTAATTACTGGTTAATGAAGTTACATGTCAATTAATTGATAACTAAGCTGAATTTAATTTAATGGAAAATTTAATCAATTAACTATTAATGGACAAATTAAATTATGTAAATAGAAATTATTAAATTCAAATATTATTCGAGTTATATACAGCGTATTGCTTATGATAAACTATGAATAGCAAGTTATATGATCAAGGCAAGAATGCATATACATATAAGTACATAGAAAGGTGCCCAAAATTGATATCGTCAGGTAGGCAGCCCTAAAACCTCATAGACACAGAAATCTTATTACATCGCTAAAATATATAGCAAATTGCTACGAAATAGATCTAAACAGTTCTAATGTTGCCAAACTGATATCATACTGAGTCACTGAGAATACCACATAAGGGTACTATGTTCGGACGCTAACCTTTCTACAGCTAACTAAAGTCCAGAGGAAAACAGAATAGAAGAACTATTCTTGAGAGTCAGAAAGAGATGCCAGTATGATGTCAGTATATGTACATCAATCCGTCCCAAGAATATGAACCGACATCGAAAGATCTTCGATACATGTGAAATAATCACAAACCATTATATATGTTATGCATACACTTCGGGAGATATACGGACCTTGGTTCTTTCCCTTGCAATACCTCAAGGCCCGGTCCAATGCAGACGAACGCACAATGAATATAATAATATACAAAATTCATTACCCTTTTGCATATACCACATAAGGAATATTGAATAACAATATTTGAATTTTAAACAGGCTACAACCATCACAGACACCGGCTACAAATACGTAGTCCGCATAAGCTGATATATACAGCAACATACTCACAAGAGTGTACATAGTTTAAACTCCATATCCACCGAGATCCCACGGCCCATCACATCACGTCACATCACATCACGTCACATCACATCACTGTATATCACCGGATATCACTACATCACACCGCCGCCACAACCGCACCACTACTCCGAGGAGCTCACAGCGAGATGGGACATGTCCTCTCAAATGTCAACCTCGCATATCTTCCGTTTGAGCGGGAAGCCATATTTGTCCTTGACCACCTCCTGCTTCAGCCTCAGGTACGTATCCAGCCTGGACAGCGCGTACTCCTGCAATGGATAAACAACAAATTAATAATACGGATTTTACAAAAAAAAAATTAGGACATTACTTTTAATAATATCACATAATTGAACAGGTCTTTTTCGAGGACCAGCTCTGGTCAATTGAAATAAACATGAAATTTTTGACATCCAAGCTCCGGTGAAATGACCTAATTGAACAGCTCCGGTTAAATGACATCGTCCTTTGTATCCAAGTTGTCTTCTTGTGATATCAGTCCACGATCAAACACAAACATATTTTAATGAGAGGTCAGGGTAGCTGTAATCCAAAAACCACAGTAAACACGGTCTCCTTTAGAAAATGGAAGGTACGACGGTGACTCACCCAGTATCCGAAGGGGATCTGGCTCTTGGACGCGTTGACGACGGACCAGAGACACCAGAACAGGTGGCTGGCCAGCGCGAAGGCGTCCACCTCGCACAGCAGCTGGTTGACCGCTTCGATGGTCGGCTCCTGCGGCTCCTTATCCTCGGAGACGTTGGTCAGGTAGTGCTTCAGATACTCCTTGATGAATATCTCCTGGTGATTCAAAACAGTAGCACGGTTTCCATCAATTGTGGCAAGTGAACAAAATAGACAAAGGTTATTGCAATGACCATCAACTTGTTATCTAGGAGACATTGTAAAATAGTTCCTCTCACCCAATACACTGATGCAATGCTAGAGGAATGCATTCTATGCTGACTGCATCCAACAATGAACGTGTGTGCAATTTGCCAAGAGCGCACATCAGTCCATAAACCGTACTGGCTGCCGATATTCACACATTAGCAGGAACAAACACTTGGATTATGCAACTGGTGTGGCTTCCAAGTACCAGCCGCGCCATTGCCCTGGTGAAA
>DVPR01000682.1:0-12852 GCA_018239345.1 Oxynetra stangelandi | reverse complement strand
TTTTCCAGGGACGCTAAGAATATGGCGGTCGATGTTCGCAATCTCGTGATGAGAGCAGTACAAGAGAAGGGCGGCCGTACTGAATCTGAAGCTGTGCAGTTCATCAAGAAACTGGAATCGATGAAGAAATATTCAGCCGACGTTTGGAGTTAAACTTTTTACGTTCAAATGTAGTTAAATTGTTATAACTCCTTGAGAATAAGCTATTGAAATTTAGGTAATAAATAATTGTAAATTATAATAATTGATAATTAAGACAATTTTACGAACCAAGGGTAATATGGAATGTAATTAAAAGTTATCTTACGGTATTGTAACGACATGGACTATTTGTTTGCATATTTATAATGACAATGTCTCCAATGGTTAATTAATATAATTATATATAAATGAACGACACATTATTTAGTAGTATATGGCGCGACCATAATATATTTTTATACGAAGACGTAAGAACAAGCAGACGAACAGAACACTTTCATTAAGTAGATGTGAATAATAATAGGCATTATTGCGTGTAAATTTTGTGTTGTTGGCATATATGTTTATGTAAGTGGACTGGGATTAAATAGATTAAGAAAATGAGGTTAATTTTATACAACGTTAAATCATTATACATTGATATCTAAACGAACGTGTTTTATTTTACTGAGTGAAGAAAATGGATAAAGGTGAAACAATAAAACCACTACGCTTGAGACGATTTTTAACAAATTATTATTTTTACATTAAAAGTTAAAGTTGAAGTCTATTATGAATATAAATATCAATTGGTTTACCGTGGTAACTGGAATTTCGCGTATAAAAGAATAATAAATGTATAATATTTAAATTTAATGCGTTTCGTTAATATTGTTTGGATATATAAATCTAGGCGATAATATATTTTTATTAAATCAGTCATTCTTCAGGAATATGTGATTAAAATCATAACGCGGCAAAGTGAAATCAGGTGAATTTATAATTGGACTGTTATTCTCTTGTTTTCTGTGAGCCTCGTTTTTGCTGGTATATTTATTATTCGAGGTTTCAAGATTATAATTTTGTCGATTCTAAAAGCAATAAGAACCATATATAGGTAATGTTTGGTTACCAGTGTATAGATACTCAACTCATATACGTGGAACGTGGAACATATAGGAACGAGATAGTATAAATTAGTTTATAGTAGAAATATGACAAATAGATGTCATAATATAAGCAGCGGGTTATCTACATTTGGTTACGCACTTAGTTTTTGATGTAACACGTACAGATAAAGCCTTGGGTCGATTTTTAATTCATCATAGTAAATATTAAGATAACAACTGTGTGGCAGCATTGATAACTTATGGTTGGGTAATTATCAAACAAAGCACTTGTCCTTTTTTTATTATTTTGCTTATAGGCTTGCGTTTGACTGCTATCCCACCTGATGGAAAGCAGGATGCAGCTAGGATGAAGTATGCTTGCCTAGAAAGTGCCTATTCACTCTTTACTTGAATAATTGCAGGCTGTATATATCGGAAAAAAATAGCTTCTGGCAGGGTTATTATCACTAGCAATGTAACTTAGTAAAGGATGGATCTGTTCCTAAGTTCCAACCGGCCATATCCTCTTGTATGTTGCAGTGTTGCCATTTTAAAGTTCTTGTAGCTCGGCATGTAGTCTTCCTAACTAAATTTCAGTTCAAAAGTATACATATTATAATACTTCCAGTCACTTGTATGTATATACATACATGTCTCATGTGTTAGAATGTAATGAATATAATTCAAAACGCTGAATAATTACTCGGTAGGTAAGAATCGGCGGTAGAATAAGTTAAGTAAATAACAATAAGTGAGAGGTCGCCGAGTTTGCCCTGTCATTTGAATATTTTATTTTTATTGCAGATTACAGAAATCAGCAAAAATAGTACTAATAAACGAATTATCAAACCTGTATGCCCTGAAGGCCCACTAGAGCCTCCGTGTGATATAATGCGGCAATCGATGCATGTAAGATTACAGCTATCGAGTGGATATATAGGAAATGAACAGTGGCCACCTACAAGGTGGTTAATTCCAAACAAATCAATATTTATCAATTTAATTATTTAATTTAACAAGCTCGTTTGGATAGTATTAATACAAACTTATTATCATTATTTGAAGCGTATAAATATAAATGGTAAGAGAGAATGCAAAAGAGAAAGGAAAGAGAGGTTGAAAAAAAGAAGGAAGTAAGAGGATATTAGGTCATTTTTGTCGAAAAAAAAAAATATAATATTGTTTTTTAACGATAATTTATTGATTTAAACGCAAATATATTAGTTTATATACAGTAGGGACGTTAACAAAATGCAAACTGAGAGCCAGCCAAACATATTTAACATAGTAAGGTTTTCATAGTCACACCGGCAGTGTTACATGCGAGTGGTAATGGACGAAGTCCTTTCGATACATTACTAATAATACATGTAGTTGTATTAACTAGTGAGCAAATAACGTCTCTAAACACTACAAAGAAAGTTCATATAGCTTACAAAGTTCACACTACTCGAATATGCATACATATCAAATCACTAAAAGAAACCACGTAAATTTCAACAATTAAATACTGAGTTTATTTTACGAACACAATTTTTTCATTTTAAATGGTTGGTTTTTTTTATATATAATTATTATCTACTTAAACTTTCTAGTATGTACATTATACAATAGACTAAAATACCGGGGAATCGACATATGCTCATTATAACTCCAAACTTTCCATAAAAACAGAAGGAATATTGCAATATGTATATGTAAAAATTATCTAAATATTGTGGACGAGATGTTCCAATAGGAATTTCTATGAATGATCCACCAGTCATTATTAGCTTCGGTATCCAACAAAATTCGTTTTACTCTGTGCTCATGCGAAAAAACACTAATAAATTTTGAAAAAACGTTTATATGCAAAAAGAAAGTTTGAAAATGCGCTTACGAAAAGAATCTCACAAGAGCAACATTGCGTTGCAAAACTATTGCACCCATAATAAAATATATAATGTTATTGCGGAACATTTCCCTCGTATCACTACAAGCAACCACACATTGTACTTTTTAGTTTTCTCTTTACACACGTAATTTACAATAACGCTATATCATAATAATATTATAGTAATAATAACAGTCCATATTCTTAATATTTAATTAGCGAAAAAATATATATGTATTATGCCGGTATATGTGTACCCTAGTATACTGTCCTTATGAATTTATTGCAATAACAGGCACTACAATCACCGAAGCATATTTGGCAGTTTTCACCTTCAGTTTGCACGACCTGCTGCTTGTTTCCAGGGAAAAAAACAACCTCGGTATTTTTTTTTTTACACAACATTCGTTATCAAAGGCACTTCCATGGGACGAAACTGCCACAGTATAAGTGAGCGTAACAAATTGAAAAAAAAAATAATTAATACATGATCATCCACGAACCGATACTGATATAACAAAAAAAAAATAGGAAAAATAAAGTAACAAAACTTGTGCTGGAAATAAAATAAATGAACGTGGAAAAAATGCAAAAAAAGCAGAAATTTTATAGGCTTTGTTTATATATAACGAGCACCCTGACCAACGTACGACGGCCTTCACAATGACCGCGCGTTGAAAATACAATTTTGCTTACTAATAATAAAAGAAGTAACACAAGTGCCAAATAATAAACCGCGAAGTTATGCAACAGACGCAGTGCGTCCGACTGACCTAATAATAGTTGGTTTGTAATTGCTTTTACAACCGTCCAAAATTTTTGTATGTTTATTTATGCTCTGGGAGTTTAAACGCGAAAACAGTCAACGCAGTAAAATAGTAAACCACCTTCTCACGTCTTCCACCAAAATGTCAAGTGCTTAAACCGCTTAAAAAATACAACTTCTCGTACCAAAAACCAAACATACTCATGAGTCATCACTAAAAATAGGGTCCTTCTCACATCGGCCCAAAATAACGGTGTGATCCAGGGTAACAATTGAGAAGCCGCAGAGCGTAAGAGAGAGAGAGAGATCCCGGGGACGGCGTGTTTTATTAGCTACAAGAGTGTCCACTTTGCACAACGAAACGCATAACAGACTACAAACAAAAGAAAAACGTACGCAACTCATAATGCAAGAATGCGTTTCTTTCTCGTCTACTCTACGGGTGGGCGTTGTTGTAGATTTTACCGGTGAATGGGAGAGTCGATAGAAATGCAATCTAGTATTATCAGTTGTCATCAATAAAATATAACGAACTTTATGTGTAGCCGGGCGCCGCTCACGAGTCCGCCGGCACGTCCCACTCGGCCAGTCCGCGATCCACCAGCTCTCTATTCAGGAATATTACTTGCTGAAAGGCAATGAAACAAACAGTATTTTATTAATGACTTCATCGCACCGGTTTTCATGATACTAGAGGGATTTTAAACAGTTGGGCGTTCGTTTACTTCATTTTGTCCGTATGTTGCGGCCCAGCCTAACTTGAGCTATCCTGAAGGAGATGTGACCGAATGAGAAATGATTCCGTTCAAACATTAGTTAACTTGATATGCAATTAGCAGTTTACTTCTTACAAAGACATTATTATCATCCTAAAACATTTAATGTAAAAACCATATTTTTGTCCGTTAATTATTAATGAATCTTTTGTTAATCAGTGAAATAAATAACTACCGGTATTGGTTGTTTGTACAAGTTTTAATAATAATAACTTTTTCTTAATAGCAAGCATAGTTCAATAATTTTTTCCAACCTGGTTTACTTGATCAAAATATTCAGATGAGCATAAAATTTTTGATTTGCAAACTTAAAAAAAAAGTAGGCATCAACAAAATCATATAATGTAGGTCACGAATCTGTTACATTTTCTTATAACCTTTTCACTACTAATTAAATAACTAAGTAAACGTAAACAAACGGTAGATCGGAATACAATATGCCAACATGCATGCCTATGAAGTGTATAAGACTCAAGAAAAATTTCAAATACATTTCGTTCACATCGTGTTTTAGTCGATGATAAGAGTTGGGCGATACGCGTACCACACAGGTCACATAGGCAAAGCGTACAACTAAGGGCGTAAGGGATATGATAATTATATCTTATATGGTATATATGAACATTACTGTACTAATTTTGACCGATTTAAGAAACTAATATTTTTCTATCACTGCCATAGTTCTGATCGAGGTCCGCTCCAGACGCTCGAGGGCGGCCGGCAGCTGCCAAGCCAAAATGCTATAATCACCTGCGGGTGCAGCGTGAGGTAGAGGTGCACCAGCGGCAGCCCCGCCTCGTCGTAGCCGGCCACCTGAGCGTGCAGCAGCTGGCCGGCCGTCAGCCCCGCCATGATGCGCAGCGCTTCGCCGCTCCACTCCGTCTCTGTCCGAACATTCGGCTAAATTAATACCCTCAAGTACATTGTGTACGCACCCTAACATTCTGCATAGTAATAAGAGACACGGACGACTGAGTTTCTTTTTGTTTAGATCTTGTGCGATAACTGCGTAGAATTTTGTGTTAGTTTTAAAACTATTTTTTTTTCTAATTAAAGTTTTATAACATTCGGTTTAACTATCTGACCCAAATTGTAAATTTTATAAACCAGTGTGATGTATTGACCATGAGAGTGTTGCTATAAAATTCAAACTGGTGTTTTGTTGATTATTAATAAATAAAATAAATACGTGATGTTACGCAAGTCGATGATACATTGTGTATTGAAAATTGTATATAATACACCAAATAGTTTCAAAACGTGAAAATATACATGCTCTAAATGAGAAAATGGTTGTAAAATTGTCTATATGTGAAACAATAGGATAATATTAAATATTATGAAATAATATTTAATATTATTTGACAAAGCAAATAAAAAAACAAATAACCATTATTTGCAGGTTTCACGAAAGCCAGCAGGGCCTCGGTAGCTTGGAAGGGCAGTGTCATGAAATCTTGACGAATCTGTTTCAGCTGGTCGTTGTCCACCGTGAGATAGCCTCCAAAGTCCACCAGTTTGACAACAGACGTGTCATTCTCCTCGGACGTTGAGATCACTTGTGCACGGTACCAGTTGTTCTCCGTAGGTGCAGCACAGATGGAACCCTCTGTTGACAAAACAGTAAATTGAACTTAAATACAGTATCATATTGTACATACATCATACTGAAAACAAGAAACGAAATCAAGTCTTAAATATCCACAAATTTAAGCAGTAACTTTGTCACAGCATTTTTAGATTTGCAGAGAATCACCACTTTTGGTGTCCTTTTCAGCACACGCTTCCTGCAACATGTTGCAATATTATTCTCCATTGCCTTTCCCAACATATTATATGACTTTAATATTATCAAAAACCTTAAAACATCTCAGTGACTACTAAACTATGTATAATGCAAAAATTGCATCACTCACGATTTCTTTACAATTAATGCAAGAATAGAAAGCATGTTTTCTTTTTCGTAATATAATTATTAAATACTATATTGAAATTATTATGTTACATATGAAATATTTAATTACATAGGCTGTGTTAATTTGTGTCACAATAATTACATCGACATACACAGAGACAAAACAAATTTTGATCCAAAGGATTTTTTTAAACTTTTTTTATATTACATCAAATTATACATGTATATATTGTTACGATTAAGGATACATGAAATTTAATCAACATGATTAATGTAACGTTTTTCCTACGACTTTACAGATGATATAAGGTACAAAATTTTAAATTATAAAAAAAAATTACATCCAAGAAACATATAGTATCATACTATCATTTACTAAGAAGAGAAAAACAATTACAAACTAATTTTAAAAAGTTTGACAAAAAAATATGCAACTTTTTTTGAAAATTGACAATTACGTCATAGATGTTTGTCTTGTTGTTACTACCGTGTTGAAGGGTTTCACTTTAGCTTAAATTTCGGATTCATTTTCTTAAAAATTCAATGAATCCGAAATAAATGTTAAATTGAATTAATTGGCATGTACATATATATATTCAATGTCTAATCACTTCTAATGGTTTTAAATATCACCGTAATTTATATATGCCCACATCAACATTAATATCTTGGGACAATTCCACACACCATCTGATCCCAAAGTAGGCACTTATGGTATGGTTTTGCCTGTGTTATGGTAAATTGAATGAAATATTCGCTACAAATTAGTACAATTAATCACACATACGAGCAAGGCCTCGTGTAATCAGTAAACAGTTCATTGAAATATTGTTGTTGGAATAATCTCTTTACATATAAATAAAAACAGTAGAAACCAGATAAGTATGTCTGTAAATTATAGGTACATATAAGCGAAGGTTTTTAAAGTTTTCGTCTGTCTGTCCATCTTTATTTTTGGCGCAAATCTCTGAAATCCCCGAACGGAATTTAACATTATTTTCGTGGGCTCACCTCCAAAGCGATATATACGATTGATTTCATTTAAATCCAATGTCAGCGAAAGAGTTATCCTCATTTAATGATGTCAAAACTGAATGCCTAAATTAAATTAAATTCCACGGAAAAGTAGCAAGCAACAGCTCTAGGGTAGGGAAAAGAAACGATTTAATAGCAAAAAAAATATTATCACACAAACACACACAAGTTGATAAATAATAATTTATGTTCACAAATATCTCATTGTTGTCGACTATCGTAGATAATTCGGTTTCATGCTATGACTATACGCTCACTGTTTAGCATGTATGATGATAACACAAGCTATTTCACATACATATTGGATGTTTATCAGTCAATTTATATCTACAATAGTTGATATATTGCGGTTACTTATGTCCACGTACAAACTGATCAATGATAATATAATATATTTATGTCAATAAATAAATATATTTATTTATTTCTATATAAGTATGTTATGTAAAAATGTTTAAATGAGTACGCGAAAAAAAAAAATGATTTCTCTCATAAACAGAGATGCGGTCTTTAGCGAGTTTTTATTACAAAGTTGCGATCGAAGCACGACGGATTAATAATGCATTTACAATAATATACACATATTATGATATGAACAAAATATTATCAAATTATATTGTAGATAATTAATTAGTAAATTGTCATAACAATATATGTTGAAGAATACAATTTAAAATCTATACTTTACAGGACTCTATACGGCGTAAATAAAATAACCAAAATGTATTGCTGCTAATCAAAATTATAATAACAATATAAATTGATGGGTAAAGAAATTAAACAATTTACAACGCTATTAATTTTACTCGAGTTAATAATTAAAATTCTCATAACAATACCTATATGTATATAGTTGAACAATAAATTTGAAATGTTATGAACCGGTTCCAGTCCAAGCGTTGAGAAGGCGCATTGCCACATCGCTCACCTTTCACCGGGCGCGGCAAGGACGGTACATCCGGATTCTGGTATGTGGCGGCCATGAGGCGGTGCAGCGCGTGCAGCGACGGGAAAGTGGGGTGCAGCGGCTGCTGCAGGAAGAAGTGCCCGGCGCTCACCAGGCACGTCATGATCGTGTCGTTGTTCACCGACTCCACTAGCTGCAACTGGCCATGTTAGCAGTCAGATGTTATGGTTACACGAACATCGTATTAATATTGTAAATGTTGATGTTCGCATGTTTGTCACTCGATCGCAACAAAACGGCTGGACCGATTTGGATGACATTTTTACACACCGATAGTTTCATGAACTGAATTAACACATGTTTTACTTTTTGTTCAATTTGTAAATTCTTTAAACGTGCAATTCTTTTCGTTTGACCGCATGACCTTTATTAATTGGAAACTTTATTTGATAATTGAAAGCTTTTACACTTAAGTTCAAGATTACTTAAAAAAATGGACTTAATCCATTGAAACAGAGAATGGTTCACATAAAGATGCAATTTTTTGTCCATAAATATTTAGTTATTCACACATTTGTCATTTCTTTCTGCAAGCAATAATTCGTAAGTGAACGTACTGAATTCGCAGACAAAATCTAGTATGATAATAATAATTCCACTGTCGCCCAATAAAAAAACCTTAAGAGTAGACAATCGGGAGTGACTCAGCATTGTCTGACATCGGACCTGGATATGGTGCCACTTAGATTTTCAGTCCCTATCTTCTCCCTAAGATTGAATGGGAGAGCTAATGGTCTTAGGTCCCTAATCACAAGTGGGCAAAGATAGTGTATTCAAACAAAAAATATACAAACACATAGTCTTTAATCTTAAAATTTATCCAATTTTGTAATAAATGAAATGTCTTTATTGAAAAATAAAACAAACCAGATTACCTATAATTACTAAAAAAAATACATAATAAGTAATTATGCACTTATGGATGGAGTCTATATGTTTTTTACGCCAATACTAAATAACAAATTTTATGCCTCATATTTTCACATATCAATGAATATTTCATACGACAACTAAATAGTATGTTAAAGGGAATATTAAAATAACTTACCATTTACTACTACCAATCTCTATATGTATAATATAATACATGTATAATGCATATGTATCAGATATGTTTAATTCTATATAAAAAAATAAAATAAATAAATAACCGTCACGCCAGGTCCCTAGCGGGGTAGGCAGAGAGCACGGAGCGTCAAACATCTCTGTCCTTGCAAACCTGACGTGCTTCGTCTACATTCATCAGTCTCTTCATACATACCGGTTTCGGTGGCTCTTGACTCCTTAATTCCTTATATTATAATATAAAGAAAAAAAGACCCTCAATGTTAACACAAACAAAACAAAACTTACTTGAATAAACTCTGGTACCAAGGGTGACATTCTTTGATACAAATCTGCACTGATTTCTTGAATTGTAAAATTTGGAAATCTCTTTTCCGGAAATTTCTCCTTGATCATTTCTAAAGCCGCCTCAATCTCACTCTGAGTGCCTGCGATTGAGAGAACACATGTGAGCAATTATCCTACATATATAAGATTTGTATGAAACTCAGTGAACAGAACTAACTATATTTACCTTCAACTGCACAAATTTTTTGTTTTATAAAATCCGGATGCTTCCTTACATATACATTTGCACCAGTCTTTGCTCTTATTTGAATAACAAACGAACCGTATTTGCCTATGAGTAAACCGACCAAGGTTTGCGGTATTAAGAATTGATGTATTCTCAATGCTGTCTCAGACGGGACCATGTTTAAATTGGCGGGAGGAGGGCTTGCCGCTTCAGAGCACCCTTTCCCACTGTCACTAGAGCCCTATAAAAACATACGGCAAGGTAGTTGAGAGTAGTTCTAAACGATATTATTTCACCTTTATTCACCAAATAAAAATCAATTTTACATACCTCACTGTGATTGTCGGAAAAGTGACAAATTGAAGGACTCGCAAGCATGGGATCTACCGGACTATGATTCGCTGAATCCCTTTCCGATATTCTTCTAGACTGTGAAGCAGAATATCTGTCTCCGCTGTTCACTTCGCTACTCTCACTAGCTTCATTATCTACATCATTCATAACATTTAATTCCTCAGCGTCAGCAACTGTACTCTCCTCTGTGGAGTTCCCTTCGGATGTGACCGAGTCACACTTTGTACTTTCTAGCTGAATTGGGTCTTTTTCATTGTCAGCTGGTAATATTTCTTTTGCTATCATATCGCTGACAGCATCGTCACTTTCTAATGAACATAAGACAATGTTCTGATCACTAACCATGTTATCATGTTTGGGCGGTGAAAATAAGTTACATTGTAAATTTTTATTTACCAACGATGCTTCGTTGTTACAATTGATTACAATTGGATTTTCCATTCTGTAAGACATCTTTCTATCCTTCTCTAAGGACTTCTTTTTAATAATTTTTTCAATTTCTAGATCAACTTGCTCATCAGTCAATTCCAATGAAGACAATCTTTGGGCGCTAGTCCCACGTGGTATTATGTCAATGGGGGCCGATTTGATTACTGAATGATCAGAATTCCCGATGGGAGAAGCTCGGTTTAACTCCAATTCAGCGTTCAGCGCTTCAGCTAATTCTTCTTTTAAGCTTTTTATCTTTTCTCTTCCACCGGGGTCAGATTTTGCATATTCCCTTTTTTTCTTGAACCAAAAAATACCTAATAGCACCGCTATTGATGGCACCGACCACAAGAGCAGTTGACGACAGGGAGCCATTGCAGTTGGCCACTTTTACAAACAAACTACAACAAAAATTGGTTAGGTTAATCTTAAAGATAACATTTCCTTTATGTCACATGGTAAATTTTTAAATCGACAAAAATATACTAGGTATGTTGCTATTCTCATATTTATGTAATATCCACCTTATGTAATGAGAAAATATAATTAATCATTTTAATACAAAGAAAGGTTATTGTTGTATTTCATTTGGAATTAACTGAACCGTACCATTTCCTTTCACCAGCTGTGTGGTTACTCAAGCTTAATTGTAAAAGTAACAATTCTCAAAAGATTTATCTATATCAAACTGGTTTTAATATAATTTTCGATATGTGCACTTTATATGAATTAATCCCTTAATCTTTTCGAATAATGTACATTAACCTCATTCACGTCGACCACTATCAACAGAAAATCTAGGTTATAAATAACGATATGATAAGCTAAACACAGCTCAAAACAGTAATACGGCATAAAGTTGGCCGAGTCACATATATTTCATGCATAAAAAACCGATTAATATTTACCGTGAGACGTAACTAAATAGGAATCACGTGTTCAATCACAACAAAAATAAGGCCGGACATATATTCCGCATACGTACCACGTCCGCGATGATCATTGTCGTTATTAATGAATTATTATTTAAACAGAGATTAATTACACTCGAAATTTTAATTTATATCTTACTCCTATAAAACAGACGATTTAACACCATACGGTACAATCGAGAGTTGACGGCGTATTATCTAAATGCCGCTTCAACTATTAATCTCAACGTGACATTAATCAAACACGTCTACACTACTTTCTCACTTCTTAGCCTTGCTTTGAACACAACAGCCATGTGCTTCTGGTTTTTTAACACGCAAACGTAATACGTTGCTGGTGAGGGTCACGAGCAGTGTGGAAACCTTCACGGGCAACACGTAAGCATGTATGAAATTATAAAACGAAAGGTTACGCAATTTTAGATATGTCCCAAAGCTTGATATATTTATATGATAATCGATATCGCTACGTTTGTAACTCAATTATTAACAGCAGTATCGGCATGTATTGGTATGTGAATGTGTTCTAGTTTTGATCGGAACCCGTGATCTAAATCTGGAATTTCTCGCCGGTAACATATAATCATATTATACTTACTTTGATAAATCACTCAGAATATTTTCACTAATAGTTAAGAAAATAAGAGACAAGGTAATTGATAACTAATCCGATATATAGAACTAATAATTTTCAGTCAATCTTGAAATCAAACTATCCACGTGCTCACAATGTTTTCTACCGAAGCACAACAAAATTCAATATGGCGGTTGCAAGTTGGCAACATTAAGAAATAATTTCATCTATCCATAGATTTATTTGAAAAGTCACAGCAAATACTTTTAGCATAATAAAATGATATCAATATGAAAATTATCAAGGTTGATACTAGTAAAACCTACGAGGCTAGAAATCTGTATTTTTTAACACTATTCTGTCAAAGAAGCGAATAAATATAAATGTACAGATGTAAAATCATTGCGGTATCGATGTCATTAACCAAGATTTGCGTGGTTCACTTAATTTTTTTTGTGTTATGGTTCTGGTAAAAAGTTTTAACATCTGGTAAAATCTTTTATACTTTTTAGTAAAGGCTTAAATTATATTTTTATACAAATATTTCATAGTTATTTTTGATAAAGAATAATCTAGTCGTTA
>DVPR01000681.1:0-12853 GCA_018239345.1 Oxynetra stangelandi | reverse complement strand
ATCAAATTTAAAAAAAGTTATATTATCTTCTCCTCAGGCCGCAGAAATTCAAGGCAACATCTGCCAGGGCACGGTACCGAAGCTGGAAGAGGGCAATCAGTACCAGTTCCGTGTTCGCGCTGTCAACAAGGCTGGTCAATCAGAGCCTTCTGAGAACACCAACTGGCATACTGCTAAGCCGAGATTCTGTAAGTCAAACGAGATGTCTACATTTCCAGTGAATTATATATGACAGTTACTTTGTAACTGAAAAACACGTCGATGTAAAATGTCATACAAAAATATCTTGAGCAATTGTTATGGGTTTATTATTAGAGGAGTGAGAGCTATACATTTTATCGAAAAATAGATCTAAATCAATTTATAATCTTTGTGATATGGACCTTGAGATAGGTATATAACTAACTAAGCTATGTACATCACAAGAATACATTTCAAAATTTTTTTGCACAGTGAAACCCAAAATCGACCGCACGAATTTGAATCCGATCACCGTGAAGGCCGGTCTTCCGGTATCTCTCGACGTCAAAGTCTTCGGAGAACCACCGGCGACGGTGACGTGGCACTTTAAGGGCGAGGAGCTGAAGAACCGCGAGAACCTCGAGATTATCAATGTGGACTATAACACCAAGTTCCTGATGACAAAGAGCAAGCGTGCTAATACAGGCAAATATATAATCAAGGCCAAGAACGAAGTCGGTGAGGACGAGGCCGAAGTCGAGATCACTATTCTTGGTAAGTCGCTACATACATATTTATACAGACTAAATCCCGGAAAATACATTATTAACATGAATATATAAATGCCATGTAGCATAATATCCTTGACGCAATGATAGATAGATACGTAAAGAAATTTACAAACTCATCGCGTTGAAATATAATAGAAAAATTAATTTACAATGTCTCAAAGGTTTTAATAGAAATATAATTTAAAATCATATGCTGATATGCTTACTACTGGGATTACTTACTTTTAGATAATATAAATTGTTTGCTATAAACCTTGCATATTTTTGAATTATGTGATCACATTTAAGACAACGACCTCAATGATGATCTTCTTTAAGTTGGCAATACGAAGATATTTTTTTACTTTACTTTATTGTAATTTTTATTTGTAAAATTTGTCTCGGGTTATGTGTATAATTATGATCATTGTATTATCCAGGCAAGCCATCCAAGCCCAAAGGGCCGTTGGACGTGTCCGATGTCACAAAGAACGGTTGCACGCTCACTTGGCAGAAACCAGAAGACGACGGCGGAACTCCCATCGAATATTACGAGATTGAGAAATTGGATCCACTCACTGGTACATCTTTTTAAATGTAAAGTCATGTTCAATAATATTGGAACTATCTGATTCTGATTGAGAAATAATCAAAATAACATTACAATTTTTCTCCAGTAGTACGAGTAAGAAATACGAATTATTACTTTTATATTTTTGAAAAGTTCCATACATGGTATAAGTATCTATCTTATCCATTAACATTGCCGATTTAATAAAAAGTTGCAAAAACGGCATGTTTAACTTCAAATCAATTTCGTAACAGTCAAATAATTTTATGTATTCCACATAAAATTCCCAGGCCAATGGATTCCATGCGGCACGGCCAAGGACTGCAAAGCGAACGTCACCGGCCTGCAGGAAGGCAAACCTTACAAGTTCAGAGTCAAGGCCGTTAACAAGGAAGGCGAATCTGAAGAGCTCGAGACTGAGCAGCCTATCATCGCTAAGAATCCATTCGGTAAGTGTTTTAATCAATTATTTAGCATAAATTTTTAGATAAACAAACTTGCCGAATCCTAGAATATAATTAAAACTAAGCTTTTCTTAGTTATTATACAGCAAGCCAATTGGTCATCACAATATTAACGAAATAAAGCCCATGATTAATTATTTGAAACACACAGAATAAGAGGCTATACTATGCCAAATAACATATTGATCAGAGGATCGAGTCTATTTGGAACAGTAATGTTATTTAATTATAATTATTAAGCAATAAAAGGATATATGTTATCTGAGAGTAATCAATTATCGTTCAACAGACGAACCCGGCAAGCCTGGTCGTCCAGAACCCCGCAACTGGGACAAGGACTTCGTTGATCTGGAATGGACCGCACCTAAGGAAGACGGCGGTGCACCCATCACTGGGTACATTGTGCAGAAACGCGAGAAGGGTGGCAGGTGAGAGTATTTGACAATCGACAATCGTCTAGATAATAATAATAATAATATCTTCGTCGGATATTTCCACTCACGGCCATCTGATTCCAAAATTGGTATATGAGCAGTTCCTGTATCATTGTAATCAGATTGCTGACAAACTACGTACGTATATACTTAGACATATATACGTAAATAGATATTTTTACACCCTGAAACAGAATAAATACTTCTGCTCATCACACACAAATATTTGTCCTGGGTGGGGACCCACGTTCCCAGTTCAGCGGTCAGTCTTGCCAACTATACATTCTCTATATAGCCTGCAGATGTATTGTATTGCAATATTTCTACTTGTTCCATTTCAATAATGCATCAAATAAATTAAACATGCTCTTGATGCCACCGGACCGATATTTGCACTGAACTGGTTCTTAATGCTACTATCATGATCTTATCCCCCAGATCCTGGCAGGACTGCTTGCGTACCACAGGCGACCGTCCGACCGGTCGCGTGACAGACGTGGAAGAGGGTCACGAGTATCAATTCCGGGTAATCGCTCTCAACAAGGCTGGAGAGTCCGAGCCCTCAGAGCCTAGCAAGTCTGTCATTGCTAAGCCCAGATTCTGTGAGTTCTTGCACTCTTTTTTGCTTGTTTTCTTAAGTAAACTGAAAATATAAAATCGTTTTACAAAGCAATAGTTATAAGATATAATATGTTCATATAAACACCCATTATTCGCAAAACGTATTAGATTAGGTTATTATTCGTTTTTGTATTTATATTATATTTCTAAATGTCTAAACTATACAATTACAGTGGCACCGAAGATCGATCGCAAGTATCTGCAAAGCAGAAAGATCAAGGTCGGCCAGCAGCTCAAGTTGGAGGCTGACGTCAAAGGTGAACCGGAACCGACGATTACCTGGACCTTTAATGGTCAACCGCTGAAGTCCGATGACAAGGTGAAAATCGAGAGCCAAGATTACCACACTGCGCTCACAATACAGAAGTGCACAAGAGCCGACGGCGGCAAGTACGTCGTTACAGCGAAGAACGACTCCGGCACCGACACCGTCGACATCGATGTGTCTGTTGTCAGTAAGCCCGCGAAGCCTAAGGGCCCGCTGAAGGTACGCGTCGTTTCTTATGTTCTCTTATTGATTCAGTTCAGACATACATACGTACATATTGTGTTTGGACCAAAGTAAATTTTATACCTAGTTACTAAGTATTGTAAAATTATTTGTTTACTAAACCGATCAGTAAAATATTTGGATTTGGACTTTTTTAACTAGCAGGTTGTGTGGGAAAGCATTCCTCACTAACATATACGCCTTAAATGTTTGTGTGTTGCTAAACAATCGACTTATTTTATATGTAATTGGAAATATTTGTTCCGGAACTAAACGTTGTAACTAGTTGGGATTGCTGACAAATGACTTTTTATGGTTTTTAAGGTATCCGACGTTGTTGCCGATGGTTGCAAACTCAAATGGGAGCCACCAGAAGACGATGGTGGTGAGCCAGTGGAGAGCTATGTTGTTGAACGCATGGACACCGAATCCGGCAGATGGGTGCCAGTATGCATCACCAAGACTCCCGAAGCCGATGTCACTGGCCTCAATGAGGGTAAAGACTACATGTTCAGGGTTAAGGCCGTGAACAACGAGGGCGAAAGTGAACCGCTGGTCACTGAGACCGCTACTACTGCTAAAAACCCATACGGTAAGTAAAAAATATACCAATCAATTTAATAAATAATTTAATTTAAGTAATATCGCACAATTTGATTGAGTTAGAATTTACTCGAGTAAAAAAGTTAGGAATTCTAAATAACATATTTTCATTTTAGCAAGAGAAATAATGTTATGAAACTTATTTAGGCACTAATTTTTTTTTTTTTTTTTGTATTATTAGTATTATATAAGACTTATTATAGTGATAATTTCAACTAAAACTTCTAATATCTTCTTTAAGGCGAACCTGACGCTCCTGGTAAGCCAGACTTTAAAGACTGGAGCAAGGAACATGTGGACCTCAAATGGGAGAAACCCGTCAACGACGGTGGTGCTCCTATTACTGCTTACATCGTCGAGAAGAAGGACAGAGATACCGGCAAATGGGTGAAGGCAGTGGAGGTAAACAAAATTTAAAATTTATCTATAAAATACATCTTAAATCATTATATTTTTTTTTTATTTGACTTAATAAATAACCAGTCAGCTCGAGTATTGATTTAATATTTTTAATCGGTATGGATAATTATGACACTGTGAGGGTATTCAAGAGTATTAATGAACAGTGACATGATAGATGCAATAATAGTCTAACACGCAAACATTAAAATGCATACCCCAAGTAATTTCTATGATCACCGAATTTAGTTACAATCAAATATTACTTATCATCATAGTTACATATCACTAATCTCTTAGTAAGGCTATAGGTTAGTAAAAAAGTTATTGCTTCATGTTTCCATTTCTTAACTAATTAAATAAATTGTTACAATTCGTCCTATCTAGGTCCCTGGCAACAAGACAGAGGCCCGCGTTCCAGATCTGATCGAGGGCAAAACCTACCAGTTCCGCGTGAAGGCCGTCAACAAGGCCGGCCCGGGCAAACCTTCCGCTGCAACGGACAACCTGCTAGCCAAGGATAGGTTTGGTGAGTATCACTTCACTTCTTATTTCTTATGATGGGATCTGGGATGATGTTTAGAACATTATTCATAATACTATATGAAAGGTGTTCTCATGGGAAGACTTCAGTAAACTCTGGAGCCAAAAAGCTGCTGTAAGGTACATATTGGCGGCATCGTAAGCTATTTCCGTGCTTCCTTCGATATATACCAAGAAGTAGATAAACATTTAACATCTTCAAGGAATGAAAACATTTAAACTATAAATAGCTTAATAAGCTCAACTATACTTTTGCAGCACCACCTAAAATCGATCGCACGAACATGCGGGACATCACACTCAAAGCTGGCCAGAACATCAGGTTAGACGTCAAGGTGTCTGGTGAACCTCCACCGACCAAGACCTGGTGAGTAAAACGTTTGATTTACATACTCGACCCAGAAGAGTCTATCACTTACTTTGATGTTTAATTATTCGAAAATTCATGAAATTTCCGAAAAATACTGCCTATTTATTCTTCTGTAATATTCGTACTTTAACATCAGGAGTGCGTAATGTGTAATGATGAATTTTAATAATAATGTAATAATCACAAACTAATGTCAATTGGAAAATTTTGAGATGTCGTTAGAAACCATAGCAAATAAGGGTCACGTTGCCTAAAAGTCTGCTAATAGATTTGAAACGCTAGGGCAATATAAAGTAAACCAAATACACGTTTGTCAATTTTTTTTTGCCTATTTTCACAGGTTCCACAACAAAGAGCGTCTATCCACACGTGATGACCTATCTGTGGACGTTGAGGACTATAGGACGAAGCTGTCCGTGATGGTTGCGTCTCGCAAGCACAGCGGTACGTACGTGCTGAAGGCCGAGAACAGCAGCGGTAAAGACGAAGCCACTATTCAGATTATCGTCCTCGATGTACCTGCTAAGCCCGAGGGCCCACTGAAGGTAACTTGGATGTTGTTTTTTTTAATCAGGCACATAGAAAAACTGTGTCCAATAGAATAATAAAACCGTGAATGATTTTTTGATAGCCACATTTAATCTCATACAGAATAGTTCAGGCAAAAAAATATTTAAGAAAGGTCACGTTGTATGGCCACTAACGGTGACATATTGATAAGACACGAGTAAATTCTACTGAGAAAATAGAAACAGCAAATTCAATTTCAAAATAATATGAGCGATCAAAATATAGTGAAATTATTACTTTTAACGGATCATTATGTCGGTGATTTTAGTTTCAATCACTTTAACCTTATTATTTCTTTCTAGATATCTGACGTCCACAAGGAAGGCTGCAATCTCAAGTGGAACCCACCACTAGATGACGGTGGCGCACCTATCGACCATTACCTCGTGGAAAAATTGGACACTGAAACCGGCCGCTGGTTGCCGGCGCTTAAGACCAAGGAACCAAAAGCCGAAATTGAGAATCTAGTCCCCGGACATGAATACAAATTCAGAGTGTGCGCCGTTAACAACGAGGGCGCTTCGGAACCATTGGATGGGGAGCACTCCATCATCGCTAAGAATCCATTCGGTAAGAATACATGTGTACAATGATAACTACATTATACTACGCAGTGCATAAGCAATATAAACGCTTGAAAGTATTCAATAATTCAGAAAAGAAACGCAACATTATGTTAAGTAAAGTTTGGAAGTTCCTGATAAATGTTGAAAGCAATTAACATTTTATTCGGACACTGTCGGTCTGCTCAATGTTACACTATTTCTTATATTACAAGTTAAAAATTATAAGTTCATTCAGATACTTTTTTACTTTATACGTATATTCGTTACCGTTATATAAATGTTTTAATTGCTTATTTTTGTATTTCTTATTATGTTCATAAAATGTTGATTTTGATATGTGTTTCTAGACGAGCCCGGCAAGCCCGGCACTCCGGAGGTCGTGGACTGGGACAAAGATCACGTGGACCTCAAATGGGCCAAGCCCCTCAAGGACGGTGGTGCGCCAATCACCGGATACATTATCGAGAAGAGGGAAGTCGGGTCTCCCAAGTGGGTTAAGGCCTGCGAGGTACGTACATCTTATTCCCTAGTATTGGCTGAGCTGAAATGTCCTCAAACCCATACTTTCTTATTTTATTCGTGGATAAAGTAAGTATTCGATCTGTGCCGATTCTTATTTTGTGGTTTGCAGGTCGGTCCCAACGACAACGAGAAAGCAACGGTACCAAATCTCGACGAGGGCACGGAATATGAGTTCCGCGTCAAAGCAGTCAACGAAGCTGGTCCCGGAGAACCTAGTGATGCCAGCAAACCTGTCACCTGCAAGCCTAGGAAACGTAAGGCTTTCTATAGTATATTTCTTTTATTACTATCAGTTTTTAAATGTCCTCTAGTCAGCTGCTTGACCCCTCTTCATTTACTGAAGATAGTGCAATTGTTCAGTTCACGAAGTCCAATTTTGTACTAGTATGATGTAGTATTTTCCGTACTGATATCAATAATTTATAAACACATAATGTTGTTCCAGTTGCACCTAAGATCGACCGTCGCAATCTCCGCGAGATCAGGGTACGCGAAGGCGAACCTATCTCATTGGACGTCAAAGTATCTGGTGAACCTCCACCGGACGTCACGTGGTCGCTGAACGGCAAGAACGTTTCCAGTGGCAACGGACTGAAATGTGCGTTTTATTTTCCTATACGTAACAACTTTTTAATATAGCCATGCGACATCACTTTCTGCCTTTCTGAGTCCACAGTTGATACCTTACCTTACCACATACAGCATCCGCTTACAACATTTGGTAGATCTTTATCCTACCTAGCTTGCAGAGCCATGATTACAATGAAACAATTATGAAATACCAGTTTACGTACTGACGTCATTCATGACCAATGGATCAATATTTCCATAAGCCATATTAATATGTAGTCAGTGATTCATCAAAGTATATATTTCTAAGACTACTATAATAAATCAAGTAACTTACTCGTATTTCAAAATATACTCTACAGTTAGCTTTCATTTTAAATAAGTTAAATTCTTCAGTATCCTTTGCTATTTTTGTTGTAACACAAACGGGCTATATAGGTCACAATAAGATTTTATTATCAACTTTCATGCTGTATCTTGAATTAAGCAATTATTTATTGTTCCTATTTCAGTGGTGAACGTTCCCTACCTAAGCAAGTTCCAACATTCGAGCCCACGTCGCAAAGACTCCGGCACCTACAAAATCCAGGCCGTCAACAAGTACGGATCGGACACCGCTGAAGTCGACATTATTGTTATTTGTAAGTTTTTTACCTTATGTCCTATCAACTGTTACATCTAATGCTTCGAAGCATTATTCTAGAGTTTTACGAGCAATTGATTGAATATTATTATGTTGAGAATTACCATGACAAATTGTTGCTCTTACAAAATAATGAATCCTCGCTTGATATGGTCGATTGATTAATGACACATTTACAAAAATTATCATCTTATCATAATTTTAAATCGAGTTTTGTGAAAGAAAGTTTCTTAAACTGCGGTCCCTGTTTGAAACTTTGTAAATCGAAATATAAGGTAATATTTTTTTATTATTTTACTCAATTAGAAGTCTAAATACATTTCTTTCCCGATAGCCAAGCCCGACAAACCAGAGGGCCCGTTGGAGGTATCCGATATTCACAAGGATGGATGCAAACTCAACTGGAAGCGGCCCAAGGATGACGGTGGAGAGCCCATCGAGGCCTACCTCGTGGAGAAGTACGACACCGAGACCGGCACCTGGATGCCAGTTGGCAAGACCCTGGGCAACGTGCCCGAGATGGAGGTAAGTAATTGCATTGAAAAAGTGTATGGTTACTATGGCAGTTAAAGTAAAAGGTCGATGTTGTTATACAGATATTATATATCATATACATATTGTATACATTATAATAAATGATAAATTATATTGCGTTATACATTATATTATGCACCAATAGATACTTATAATTTATCTCACAACGTCGCAGACAACAGGGTTGTCAAAAATGGCAAAAAGCTGAACATAAATTATGCAGTATATGAATGCAGTTATTTTTGTAAAATAATTAAACGCGGATAAAGTTAACGTTACCGTTTAGGTTAACGTCCTCTTATGTTTCATATTTCCATATTGACAGGTTGACGGGTTGATACCAGGCCACGAATACAAATTCCGTGTCAAGGCAATCAACAAAGAGGGCGAGTCGGAACCTCTGGAGACATTCGGCGCTATCGTCGCTAAAGATCCATTCAGTAAGTACAATTTTACTTAGCAGAACAATTATAATAATGTATAAATAGAACTATTCAAATAGACAATAGGCATTACATGGATAATATCTGTACTGGATATTGCATTTAATTTTACTTGTGGCATCGTTATTTTAAGTTCGTTAATTATGATTGAAAACAGTGCTAGCATAGTACGAGTATTTTGAAAAGGCGTCAATAAGAATCTACAATACTGTTCCAGTACTTACAATTACTTGTTATTTTACTATTACTTGTATGGCCGAAATGTTGAATAGTTATTTCATATAGCAAAAACTAATTCTGTGGATAGGAAAATCAATTCAATCACGTTATATTAAAAAAAATTAAACTTGCTATAAAAACTTTTTTTTTATTACAGCGGTACCAGATGCTCCATCAGCGCCAGTGCCGGACGACTGGTCGGCCAACCACGTGGACCTCAAATGGGAGCCACCGCTATCCGATGGCGGATCACCGATCATTGGTTACATTATTGAGAAGAAGGATAAATACAGCCCGCTGTGGGAGAAGGCGGTGGAAACGCACACGCCAACACCTACAGCTACTGTTAATGGGTAAGTTTTGTGACCAATTCGTAAGAAACAGACGAAGTAAGGGAGCAACTTTGCAACTTACACAAGTCAACAGGCGTCATGACAAATAATTCTGAAACGAAGACTTGAATAAACATCAAGAATTAAGCGATTCATTCAATATTCGTGAAGAATATTTCATATAATCTAATGAATATTGTACTTCCAGGTTGATCGAAGGTAACGAATACCAGTTCCGCGTGATTGCGATCAACAAAGCCGGTCAGAGCAAACCTTCTGAAGCCAGCAAGAACTTCATCGCAAAGCCACGATTTTTGGCCCCCAAGATCGACAGGAGACACCTCCGCGATATTACTCTGTCCGCTGGGTCTACCCTCAAGCTGGAGGCTGCCATCACTGGGGAACCTGCTCCAGCTGTTGAATGGAGGTAAAGACTTCAAATGCTTAGTATTGTTAAATAAGTTTAAGCTTATATTTGTTTACTGAATGAAAAAAAATATAACTCTGACAAGATATATGGAAAACTTATCTTCGAGCTTATGTCTGCTCAAAGTTCTGAAAGTCCAGTGGTACTAACTAGTGTAAATAATAAATTCGTAACAAAGGCTCTCTAAAATGTTCCTTTCAACTTTTTTCTCTAAGCGATAGCCCGTACTTTCTTGTATATTTTCACGCTGTGTTTTAAATAGAATTCAAGAAAAACAAAAAATGTTTGCCGTGACATTCATTAAGTATTTTTCTCTTCTATCAGATACCAGGGCATGCCGTTGCGTCCATCGAAAGCGGTTACGATTGACAATCCGGATTACTTCACGAAGCTGGTCATGAGGCCGGTGAGACGCGACGACTCCGGCGAATACACGGTCACGGCGGTCAACTCGAGTGGCAAGGACACCGTTACCATTAACGTGCTGGTCACTGATAAACCCATGAAACCAGAAGGACCATTGCAGGTAAGACATTGAATTTGACAAAATGTAATGTGTCATTAACAAAATATGACGATGGCTCATAAGTCTTTCGCAGCTCTAAATATTTTGCTTGTGCAAGATATTAAAATATTCGAGATTGACCGTTTTTCATCAAATTAACAGTTTTTACACTTTTATTCCACTGGAAAATCAAAAATAAACAAATAGGCGAAAAATATTATAATTATAGGTGAAGTTAAAAAAGCCTTATTTTTTGTTTTTATACCTATTATCTGAATATCGTCTAGTAACGTTGTAGTGGGTAACAAAACTGATCGTCAACAGAATTTCTAATTATCTTCGATTTTTTGTACCTTACAGATCTCCGATGTCCACAAAGAGGGCGCCACTCTTAAGTGGAAGAGGCCGAAAGACGACGGCGGTGCACCGATTGAATACTACCAGGTGGACAAACTGGATACCGAAACTGGTGTTTGGGTGCCCTGCGCGAGGTCTGATGAACCTAGTAAGTGTACTTGCAAACCATCACGACCAATTCCCTACTGGGTAGACAGAAAGCATAGGGTGCCAATATTTCTGTCCTTACAATCCTGGCGTGCTTCGTCTACATTCATCACTCTCTTCGTGCACACACACCGGCTTCGGAGACTCTTGACTCCCCCGTCAGTCAGTGCACACGTAATGTAATTAATTATACTTTTTGTGAGGCCACCATAACTTGTCATGTTAATGAGTTAAAGTCATTAGTTCGTTGGTTGACAGATAAATTTAGTTGGTATCAAATAAATTCCTTGTCACATTTACTACTCTCTCATATTAAAAATGTGACATTTTAAAAAGTTAAACCAAATTATAGTCTAAACTAACGTTATTGTTAATTTAATATTCATAATCATCATCATCATCAACCCACTGAACGGTCCACTGCTGGACACGGGTCTCCTCTCGGAATGAGAAGTATTAGATATTAGTACGGATTAATTGTTGCAATGTTTCAATTACAGAATGTGACGTCACTGGTTTGACACCTGGCAAGGAGTACAGATTCCGTGTGTCCGCGGTTAACTCCGAAGGCGAGTCCGAACCGCTCGTGTCAGAGACCAGCATTGTAGCCAAGAATCCCTTCGATGAACCCGGTAAGTTTGTATGACAATTTCCTCTTTATCATACAAACTTATATACGAGATATGTATTACCATCAAACATCTTGTCTCTTATTTGAACCAACATTTAGACCAATCATTGTTGACTTAATATTTTAACGAACCTCTTGGCATTGATATCTCGTTATTCTGTAAAACGTTTCCGTTCTAGAGACCTATAACGCATCAAAAGAAAATCATAGTTATAGCTTATAAGCGCGCGCAACAAAATCAAACGAAGTTTTTTTAATATAAATATATATTTTTGCCTGTATTATTCGGATTTGGTAGTGGCTTTTAATTAGGATTACGAGGGCATATTTTCATTCGTCTTGCAAAAATGTCCACACTCAAAACAAAAAAAGTCTACTCTCATGATAAATGTATTTGTACATTGTATACTAAGAACTTAAAGGTCTTCCTGAACTGATAATATACTTTTTACGTGTCAGGTGCGCCTGGCACTCCGAGCGTAACTGACTGGGACAAGGACCACGTGGACCTCACCTGGACCCCGCCAAGAGAAGATGGTGGAGCGCCGATCGAGGCCTACATCGTTGAAAAGAAGGACAAGTTCGGCAACTGGGAGAAGGCCGTCGAGGTACCAGCTGACAAGACCTCCTGCACCGTTCCCGACCTTATCGAAGGACAGACATATGAATTCAGGTTAGAAAAAGTAGATTTTGCTTATACAAATGTTATTGACATATTGTAACTTCATTTCAAAGAAAATTAATAGCATTGGCTGTCGGTTTCAGTTTTTATACTTTCATTAATTTCTGTGTCGTCTTTGAAACCGCCTTTTTATTTTAACAGTTTATCGTTTTAATTAATGTTGTACAGTAAATAAATGTGTTAAGACCAACCAAATATTTTTTTAAACACAACTTGATTTTCAGGGTAAGGGCAGTGAACAAGGCTGGACCGGGAGAACCAAGTGACAGTACACATCCGATTGTCGCGAAACCCAGGAACTTGGCGCCCAAGATAGACAGGACCAACCTCGTTAACATCAAGATCAAGGTCGGCCAGAAGTTCGGCTTCGATGTCAAGGTGAGTTGTCTGCCTGGTACCTTCTGCATTAAAAAAAGGTACAACTTCCCAACGCGAGTTTCTTAAAAGTGGACCGAGGTTCAATGAATTGAAATGAACTA
>DVPR01000680.1:0-12861 GCA_018239345.1 Oxynetra stangelandi | reverse complement strand
ATATTATGTAAGTCAAACGCATACATATATTCAGGATCAATGGTTGAATGTTGCTTTGATATTGCAATATTAAGCTAACAATTACATGACATTTTGTATAATATGTATAAGGGATAATAGAAAGAATAATAAACAGCTTCTCGTAAAATATATTGGAATTTTAGCACGGTAATCTCATGACAATGTCGAATGTAGAGTGAGCAAAAAAATGTATCCGCAGAAACGAAAAGAAATTAACCTGTGACCTTTATGCACGTTACGGCTCTTGTGCTACGGCAGCTGTGCGATATTCATTTTGCAACTGTTTCCATCCGTTTTCGAGGCGAAACGCATGTCGGTCGTTGCATACACACCTTACATTGTTTGTACATGTCACTTATGCGGAACTGATCACTTTGCATACTGGACAAAGGTATATACTGTGACACAGCGCGTTCGCTGACTACTTCTAAAAATAACTTATTGTTTAAAAAATATATACCGCAAGTTTTCGTTATGCTAATTGACGTAGAGTCCAAGATATTTGCCGCACGGATTTTTAAATAGCAACACTTAAATGTAATAGGATGCTAGATGTATTAGCAGCCGACTCGCGTATTGTAGATAGAGCGGCGAGACTTGGTGTTTTGTCAACCAGTGAGGTTGTTTGAAATGTTTGTAAATGACTACCTGTCCACATCCGAACCAATTACTTAGAGCTAAAAGCTACCGCATTGTTACAGTCAATTACTAGCTCCATCCTCCATCGATATTTTAAAGTAAGCAAAAAACAGAAACTTTGCACGAGTAATGTGAAACGCACATTTTTTTTTATAAAAAAAACCTTTTTTTTTTAACATTTCGTTTCTCCACTGTACATTAGGCTGAATTATTAAACAAAATTATACTTAAGCTATAAACCTAATAGTAGCTTTTTTATAGAACGTATACTTAGCGAAATACGGATTGCCATGTTTTACATTATTTTAAGAGACAGCTGAGAAAGTTATTAATCTCACTATCTCATTAATATATAACAACTTGTAAGAACCGAATATGTTCTATATAGGTCATTATAGACAGAATGCAACTAACTGCCTCATTTTGCTCAAACTGCTTTTATATATTTTATCGGCATCTAATATAATGTGCTAGATACAAATGTTTACCTTAAAGCTCAATGCACTGTTATAAGTCCATGCTTATAACAATAACAGGGAACTGGAACATACAGAATCGTTCAACTTTCTATGCGTTTGTGTGTGTTGTGCGTAAAATACTTCCTGAATGCACTACGAGTTACTAATAGTAAGTTGCTCGAAAGCTGTAATCAGATGATTCGGTTTTGTATCAGTCTATTATACACCTGTTGGATACAATGTTGAAGACTATCTTATCTACAGTAAGTACATATGTAACACCTGCATACAAACTTGCTTTTTAAGCCTTACCCGCTTCCGCAGTCCGTATGTTGCTTTTAAAGTAATATAATATACACATATTACTTATCGTATAGAGAGGAAGGAGGATTTTGTATAACACTCTTTCTATTCTAGTGGATTTCTAGTTAAATAACTTTTAATACTAATACAATACATACATGCACTCCGTCGTTTCATGTATGTTTTAGTACTGATTGCATACCTCAAAGCTTATGAGACATGTGCTTGAACTCCGCGACTGAGATGCGGCTACATGATGATAATTCCTTATAATAAATATTCCCCCCAGTATTCTAAAGTAACGAGACAGAGTTGTTGTTAGTTCCTTCATTTATTTGATACTATTCGATATATAATTAAATAAATAATAACATCTTTTATATGTAATTAGAAAATTAAAACTATCCACAATTTAATGTTAACATTTTCATTAATCTCAAAATACATATGCTCAACTGCACTTAATTTATTAATTTATTTATCAATGTAATGCTTGACATAATATTTAAGCAGTAGGGCTACCTGATTGTTTCTGCCTACACCTATCTTATCATTTATATATTGCTTTTTTTTTTGTAGTGATTTGCACTTTTTTATCCAGCCAGACGTTATATATAAGCAAAGGTTAAATAATTATTATTCTCTCTACAATGTTCAGTTTATGTTGAAAGATTTATGTCCGTTTTATTTATTTGTTGCTAGAATTATAAGTTTCAATTTTGTTTTGTCATGATAGTATTAATTTATTGTTTATAACACTTGAATACCATTACGCACCTACATTCATTCCATATTATTATCGTATATCTGTTTAATGCCTATATAATTGTACTTATGATTATAAAGATGTAATATTTAATTTTCTGCATGTATTATTTTTAATACTAATTTATTAAATGTCACATGAGAATTCGTTAAAAATAAAAGTTGAAAAATTACTTCTCTTCTCAAGTAAGGTTTGGTTTGTGGTACTTAAATGATTTATTTTGTTATTATGTCTTGAGTCAATTGATTAATATAATATGTATGCGACAAAGAAATAGCATTTATGTACACTGTAGTATTACATTATGATGTTAATGCACAAAATGTAAAAGATTTTTGTATCTTTTACTGGATTGTAATCTCAATTTTGCTGTTTTAATACATTTATAAAAATACATTGGGTTTTATTTGAGTATCATAAAGACGTTATCATAATATATATACATTGTCAGTATGTATATTGAAAGAACAAATTAATCTTGTAGCACTATAAAGAATTTTACAAAATTAGCAGATTTCAGATTAAAGTTTTAGATGAAGAAATTTATAAATATTGTAAATAATCTTTAACACAATATTAACTTTTGATCTGGCCAAGTTATAATTATGTAGGGCAGAATATAATAAATAACATAGAGTTTCATCGAATTTAATAAAACTGCCTTTATCTCTCTTTATAAAGTGACTTCTTCTGAGAAATATTTAGTATAAGCATAACACATCATGCATGTGTAATTGCAGTAAAAGGATTCACAATTTCTGTCCGCACTATGTTTTCTCAATCACATTTTCCTTGTCGTCATCGGTAAAGATGTAATTAGATTCAGTTTATGTGAACACAACATTTTATTAAATTGATTCTTGTCTTTATATCACAATTTATATTCAATAGTCCTGGGAAAAATAAACATATCCTAACTGCTTATAAATATTTTGATAAGCACAACACGCAACGAATATGCAAACCACATTGAGATTAGACAAGTTTGTGGATTTACTGTAGTAAAATGAAAAATATCTGTGGTCATCCAATAAACTTGTTATTAACTTGGACAAGACATTGAAAATATAATGTTTGGTACACATGAGCTATATATAGTAAAGTTTTATTAATAAAAATACAAGTTGTTTTGTATCTGTCTCTACTTTTGGCAATAATTCTCACAAATGCAAAGCTGAGCTTACGCTTTGCTCGGTGTACATAGATGCAGTATGCGCTTACGTAGTACATTCAGTAATTTTTACAATTAATATACTATCAGGATTTCGACTTTGAACTTACATCTTGCAACACTGATCAGTCGAGTTCAGTGCATAGACTAATACAAGTCTTCTAGCCATAGACAGCTATTAAAAACTTAAAAAACTAGACTTAAAAAAGACCTGTCGCCAATGTCAAACTAATATATTGAGTTAATCAATTTAAGATTTGTCAAGTAGGTGGCAAAAGGACAGCAAGGGAATTGTGATAATTTTTTAAATCATTTTATTGCTTGAAGTTTGATTTATTTGCTAAGGATATGGAAGACGAATTGGAGGATAAAGTGGTACATCAAACATATCTTTCTTTTATGAAGATATTTTCACGTTTTACGAGCGGTGTTGCGTTAGATACTCCCGTGAGCTATTTATGGAAAATGGTGCGCCTTTATTTACTACGCTCAGAAGTGCTAATATTCACGTTAGGTGTAATTATATGCTTTATGTATCTTCAAACTATCGAACTATGGAGTCGCACATTGCTAAGTAGACTATCGCAGGCAATGAATCCCATGAGTGCAGTCCAAAGAATGAAACTCTTGGAGGGTTCCGAGGCTGACAAACAAAGCTGGGAATTGAGGGGTACGCTAAGTGCTGTTTACGCAATTAAAGGTCGAAGAATGCATATGGAGGACAAATTCATTATAAATGAAAACATTAATAACACTGGTATATCGTTGTTCGCTATTTTCGACGGGCATGGCGGAGAATTCGCTGCTAACTACGCCAAAGAACATCTTATTCAAAATCTTCATAACAAATTGGTAGAACTCAGTGCTTTCAAAGAAGGAAAGATTATTACCCCACCGAGAGAAACCCCAGAAGAAATAAAACAAAAAGAGCCGGAAACAACCCTAAGTGTTGAAAGAAAGACTAGTTTTAAAAAGTCGTCCAGTACAGCTGATGATACGTCAAAAAAGGAAATAACTGATCCACAGTTACTTGCACAGCTTACAAAAGCAAGGCCTATAACGAGGGAGGTGCGGTCTAGTAATAAACCGGTTAAAAATGTCAATGTACCCTTATCAAGTTATGTAGACAAGGGGAAAATAAATTTTGGCAAGCTGCTCACCGATGAGGTGCTGGCAGCTGACAGGCTGCTAGTGGAGGCCGCGAAACGCTCAATGAATGTCGCTGGCACTACGGCCCTTATTGCCGTGTTGGAGGACAACTATCTGATTGTGGCCAATGTTGGTGACTCCAGAGGAGTTATGTGCGATTCGCGCGGAAATGCAATACCTGTATCATTTGATCACAAACCACAACAGGTAGTTTGAATTTTAAATTAACCTTTTCTTTTCCATTCTGAAATGATTTTCCTCAATCAACACTCATTTGTTTTTTTCACTAGAGTAACAGTTTTGTGCGTTCCATGTTTCTTGTACTTTATCTATTAGTTTCATCTTGTTTTGTGTCTCCATATCTAATGTTTATTATTAGGATATATTTACTATAATACAATTTAATCAATTTCATTTAAATTGCACAATGCATTGTTTATCATATTTGTATGTCAAATAGTCACATATGCTATCAACATAAGAATTGATGTATTTACATGCTCGGTTCATGAAATTTCTAGTAAGAAATGAATGTTAATACGAAATTTTTGTACGAACCAAAACTTAAAATTGAGTATTTTGGAAAGTTAAAGGTTGTTAAATGCTTGTTTCTTGTAATAACCTGTTTTTATATCATTGTTTGTTTTTATGTCATTGGCTACTGCAATTTTTATAAAAGTGTATGTCATTATCACAACATATTAAGATTGCGAATGTTGTCCAGATCTCATTTGAATAGATGACATCACAAATATATTTTAGGAAATTCAGCCACATCTGTTGGCAATAGTCTTGTGTGGATAAATCGAGTATTAGATAAAAGCTGTATAACTGAGATTATACATTATGTTATGATTCATAGAAGTTATAATTTTACTGATACAAAGATAGTGATTGTGTCAGTTCAATAATATTAATATATGAACTTGACTACATTCAGTTTACTGCAGATTTCAAGCACATGAAAAGCATGATGCATCACTCTCATCGCCAATAAATATCATGCACTTCATCAGTTTTGAATTATAATAATGATACAGATATTTTGATTTTATTTGTGCTTCTCAGGTTCGGGAACAAAAGAGAATTGAAGCTGCCGGTGGTTACATTGCATTTAATGGAGTGTGGAGAGTAGCAGGTATTTTGGCGATATCGCGTGCCATGGGAGATTATCCGCTCAAGGATAAGAAATTTGTTATTGCCGATCCGGATATACTGACATTTAATCTTGACGACCACAAACCGATGTTCCTTGTTCTGGCATCAGATGGCCTCTGGGATACCTTCACAAATGAAGAGGCCATCAAATTTATTAAAGAGAGATTGGACGAACCTGACTACGGGGCCAAGAGTTTAACGCTCCAAGCCTACTACAGGGGGTCAGTAGACAACATAACTGTTTTAGTAATAAACTTTCTTAATAACAAAATTTCTGTATCAAATTCTCAGTAAATGTTCGTGCTTAAGTCCTTAAGCATTGTTGTAAATGGCAATATCCAGGTTCTTTTATTAGTATTGTAATTGGTGTTTACTTATATTTATATACACATATACTGTTTCTGTAATATTTGGACATATTTTTAACATGTGTATAAATTTATGTATAAATTTTACTATTTTTTAAATTATTGTATTGGTTTGTGTGACCAAATGTTAATGAAATTAAAATGAAAGTAGTTAACCATACAAAAATTAACACATTCTGAAAGTCGATGCTGACGATAGCTGACAGTAAATATGAAGCACTTAAAGCAAATTGTAGATAAAAGTTTGATTAAGTAACCTATTTGAGTATAAAACTGAACATTAAATTTTGCAAAATGTATTTTACACTTGTGGTGGGGCGGTTTTATCGGGCAAATATTGTATAAAAGTTCACGCTTTGGTCTTTCGCGGTTTATTGCCTACTATAGGAAAAAAACGAATGTAAGTCGTGAATGTTAGGTTTGATTGAATGTTTAGGAGCGCCAATGAAGTATTGGTAAGTATAGTATGCGCCGTGTAGAGGCGATAACAGCTGTCGGAACGCATTAATTTTCTCCGAAATAAGTACGTCACGACGGCACAAGCTGACGCCAAATAATTATGGCGTATTGCGATTATGCGTCGACGCCCGCCATTATAGCCTCACCATTATTGGTTTTGACGATTACTGAACCAATTTCATGGCGGTTGTAAATAACTACGGCCATTTATATTTTGATGATAACGACAAATGCATCTTGGCGGTTACGGTCGACTTTCGTTTGACGCTTATTTTCGTCGGTTGATACGGAATCTCTTGGAACATCTCGGAGAGAAGCTTCAGTTTTTTTTTTACAACAAAACAACAACATCTAACTAACTAACTAACATCAACAAACAACTGCATCTAGTGAACTGTATAGTTGAAAGTCATACTTCACTGAGACTCTTAGGAACTTATGTATTTAGAAACAATAAAAGTATTAAAGCATTTCTTTCTCAAAGTAAAACGATTGTCCTGAAAGTTTTATATGTCATAAGTGTCGTGGTCAGAAATTGTTTTTGTAGAATTTTCAAAATCGTATTTAGTCATAATAATTGTCGGTGTTACAAATGTAAGAAATTGTAGTTTCATAGTAATAAATGTGTAATTAGATGTACAAGTAGAAAGGAAAGAGTGACATATATTTTTACTGTTAATGTCTTGGATGTTATAACGTTTTTTGAATCCCAAATTTTAAAATTTATAGATGGTTGTGATTGTGGTAATTAATTTTACCCATTACCGATTTTTTTTTTCCTTTATCATTCATGAATTTATTGGCATTCTAGAGAACTATTTAGTTGCCCTTTTGTTTCCAGGTGGCCCTAATTAAAATAGGTGTATTCATTTTAATATAAATTTATAAAGTGATCGCGTCAACTGTATACAGTTATCGGGGATAAATTAACTTGGCAATTTTCATAGCTTTATTAAAAGGTAACTTGAATTTTGTAAATAGTTTACTATTATGTCTTAAATATTATTAATGTTGTCAATATCAAAAGTTGTCAGATTGTACTCTTTAAGTAATTTAGTAAGTATCTACTATTTCAGATCTTCTAATACCTATAAATGTCCTATATATAAATTTGAATTTACTTAGTAGCTAATCAATTGGATACATTTTAAATTTAAACATTTACTCTTATAGAAAGTGAGATCTATGTCCAAAATTTGTCACCGAGATGGACGTCCTTGTCGTCTTAATGGAATGCAGCCACAAATGCAGCATAATATTTAAGATATACTTAACTATATTATATATTTAATTTTATCTTTGGTGCTAGTCATTCTTCATTTTAGAGCGTCTTAATGCATTATTTTATCAAAAAGAGAAAAGAATATGTGATTTTAGAATAACCCATTCAGTTGTGATACAAGTATCTAGGGACGAGGTACAGTTAATATTTTTATAAACATGTCTTGAGAACATCCTATAATGTATAATAAAATATAATTTTTCTAAACATTTTGTGAACAGATACAGACTTAATAATTAAAGTGAAAAGTGTATCAAAGATTGTAATTAATTCAATTTGTGTGTCTTCATGTAATTGGGGCCAAATCACTTCTCCTATATGATCTAACAATACCGGGGAATGTTTGAAGTTGATAAATGTAGTAAATGTTGGATTGTCTCAAAGTGAATGCAAGAAAATTCATATATATGTATTTTGTGATTCGGTGCCAAATAATCTATTGGCATATTTGTATATATGCTTCTGAAATGTGAAACGTTTATGTCCTATTGTTATTTTGCACGGGGGGTTTATAAGACCTGTATGTTAGCAGTGCAAGTAAAACTCCTATTAATTAAACAATGTTTGTCACACACTTAGTCCTTCATTTGGTGGGTATATTTTTACAAGGCATGCGGTATATGTCTTTTTTTTTTTTATATATTACTGTTATATATTATGTACTATGCATACTGTGACGTTTTATGTGTTTTCTTATATACTTTTGTTGTAATATTTCGGTTATAACAAATATTGTATTTATAATGTCTGATATTGTATTTTAATTTTTTTTTTAATATCAGACATTATCTTTTTAATCGGTGGTGTGCTGTTATAGGGATATATTGGCAAGTTTTCAAAATCTGAATTTTCCTCATGAAATATCTGTGTACTAGGAAATTTTGATAAACAATCATTTTAACATTTTGTCTCTTGGTGTCTATGCCTACTACATTTAATACCGAAATAAATAATCTTTAAAATAATATAGTTTTGTTATTTAGATTATTTATATAGTAAAAAGACATTCATCTAGATAGATTTTTTATCAAGTACTTTAAGACACGAGGTATAATTAAAACTTCCTTAAATATCTACGAATTCGTATACAAGATCAATTAAATACTTAAAAAAAGAAAATAAAAAATATATTATGGGATTTGACATTAAAATTGTTTATTACGCAAACAAAAAATATATATAATTTATACGCTTTTTATTATATGAAGGCACTGAAAATATATATTTCATTTTATAATTCAAGACACTTTACATAATTAATATACATTTTTTTTCAAATGCAACAACATATTTAACATTAAAATTAATTAAACCGTGTATAGTATATATTTGCAGTGATGTGGATGCGAATCACAGCTTCACACCTTGTCCTTGATTGCTAGATGCAACGTCAATGATTGCGAAAACCCTCCCTACTCTCTTGGCCTTACGATAAGTTTATATCCAGTTGCGAATAAACCTATTTATAACAATATAAACCGTTTTCACAATCACCAACTACTTTTCTTTTTCGTCGGGGGAAATGCATTAGGCATCCCGCCCCCTCGGCTACTAGGGAGGGGTATGTGGGACCAACTACACCCTCGGCCGGTGTGGAGTATAATTCAAGTCATATTTCATCTATTAACTTCTCTTTATCATATTATTTATTCTGTTCAATACATTTAGAGCTACACCTATATTTACAACAGAACTCTGTTATTGACATTCATATGAACAAACTATGACCAATAAAAGCTCTTTCGCAATAAATGTTTAGGCAAAGCAACGGTTACAGATGGCCTCTCTATTACTAACAAAACAATAACTGTAATTATGCCTTTTAAATATATGCATGCCCCCATTACATTCCCTAAATAAATGATTGAAATCAGGGATCCTATTCAAGCAGTTTTCTATAACATTGTGCTACTTAAAACAAGTTGAACTAACCAAAGATACATAAAATAATAAAATTATTGTGTGATGTACATTTAATATTAAAATGATAAAATAACATAAGGGCTCTCCACAATATCTATGACTTTCATAGAATTTCAAATTCATCATCCGAGTCATCAAATTGTCGGTCCACATCTTCGAACTCTGAAAATGACAAAACAGCAATATTAATATAAATTTATGATCTTTTAACACAACATTGAATTAGTTGCAACTGAATAAGACATGAATTTGCCTTCAAGTGATAATAAAAAGGCGAAATGATTTACATTCACTTCTCATCGCTTTTCAAGTTACTGACAGTTAATTAACGTATGCACCTATGTTATTCCAATGTTATGCATATCCAAAGCAGCGTTTGACGGACGAAATGATAAAGTAAAACAACCACATGCTATCTTCTTCAAACAACCACATGCTATCTTCTTCAAACAACCACATGCTATCTTCTTCAAACAACCACATGCTATCTTCTTCATCATTAATTAATAATCAGATAATATTTAAATCGATTCGCATACCCGCAAAAAGCGACGTGTTCTGTAAATCGATATCTTTGTTGCTCGGGCCCCAATGCGAAGGCCTCTTCTCGCAGATTTCGAAAAGCGGTTGACTCTCTCGCATCAGGCCCTTCTCGATGGTATTGCAAAGCTGGTCGAAATCATTTCGAGTTCGGCAAAGGAAGCACTGTAAATTAATGAACATGCAGCGTGACGGTCAATACGACTCAATTGTAGATACAATTAACGCATTATAAACCATGTGACTGTGGAAGAAAATTGCTATAATTATTTGTATCGCTCAAAATATTTTAGAATATTAGAAATTGAAGCCATCAAAAGTTTAGAGCTGATATTTAAAATATTTTGCAGTAAGCCATTTTGATATTTAAAATATTTTGTAAATGTTATTGTTATAATATAGCGCTCAATTCTAGCGACACGAATATAGCCTGCAAACGACTTTAAATTACAGGGATTTATACATTCAGTGATTCCGAGCTTATGATTTCTATAAAAATAAACCTATTTAGGGCGCGAATCATTCACGATGATAACACATAACGGTATATTACAAAAATCCTATTAATGTTTTCATACATTTATTTATTTCAGTCCGTACATTGCCGTTTATTATATAACATGACGGTAAAAAGTTAGCTTAAATTATCCGTAAAAGTTAATCACCCGTAAAAATTATAAACAATGATACTCCGGAGATATAAATAGATGTGACAAAATCTAGTTAAGCAGTGAGGTCGCGAGGCTTAAAAACAACGTTTGCAAAAGCACTATGTATTAATAAAAACGTTTCTGAAACGTCAATAATAGCAACACGATAAAGATTTATGTTGCCAGTTGTAAAAATGATACACTGTCACTAAGACACGAATAGCCTCACGTCATATTTACCACAGCAACCGACGGGTCCATGGCAAGCATCGGTATACGCGAAGCATATCTGCAATGATATGTGCAGTCCATCTCCTTCTGTTCATCACTCATTTTGTTCTGAAAATATTTCGTGGCATTACAGAATTGATCTTCGACATTAAGAGAAAGTATTGAGATGGCCATCAATAAATAATTTTAATGTCCAGGGCAAAGAAATTCGTTAATCACCTTACTATTAATTGAATGTTTAAATAGTTCCACGTCAGTAAATACAGTCATTAGCAATGAATTAAGTCAACAGATACGGTAAACAAATTAAATGACAATTAGGCCCTAATGACTAAGTTAGCTCTGATTTATAAAGTTAAGATTACAACAAGTTTCAGATCAATACACGCACATTCAAAATCCAATTCAAATGGTTTTTTATAGTATTTATTCATGGTAATGTATGTAAAATGAGTGCAAAAAATAGGCGGAAAAAACTATTATAAGAAAAATAATTATCTGCCCCATTCCACCCTAAATTTTATTGAATAATGAGCATGTTAATATAACATATGTATGTATAGCTTATTGTGAGTTGGTATTGATCAACTTTTACCATCTTATCCATGGCTTTTTTTAACATTTAGACAGTCTACGATTTCATGATAAGCATTTCTGACTAGAATGATTATATTACGTATAGATATATGTATCTTTATTTACAAAATAAAAGTCAATTAAATGAGTAAATAATAAGAATATTCAAACTTGTACCTCCACTAATCCAGATCTCTGAGTAGTATGCGGATCCAAGTATATGACTTCATCTCCTACACAGCCAACTAAATACAAAGCTTGATTGGGTTTCCCGCCAATAACACCGATCGATTGAGGGCATTGGAAGCACATCTGAAAAAAAAAATTATTTACTATGCAATCTACCTCACTTTTGCCTGCAAGCACTATATTGTCTATGGATATGGGTCATTAATAATAATAATATAATAATACACAAAAATACCAATCAAAAATAAAACGACTCACCTTTAGTCCATCAATATATACAGGGTTAATTTCACTAAGCCCAAGTCTGAGAGGCACGATGAGCAATAAAGGCATCCAATCGGTCAGTAGCATGTGGTCAGCGGCACTTGATGAGTCTCCTTGATCATATTTGACTTTGCATTGTTGAACTGTAAAAAAAGCTGAATCATGATTTTCTGTTTGTTATTTTCTCTTTGTGTGTGTATGCTCAAGTGTACCTACTACACAGCAGATTTAAGTGTGAGTGTCTACAATGAATGTATATCTATATAATAGTGTTTTCAATACATAAGTGACTATATATATGTAAAGATAGATATATTGTTAGGTACAAATTATTATTCTAATGAACTAATACTAAAGCAAAACAATACCATTAATTTCCACACATAAGGGTAAACAAAAGTTCATCATATTTGCGGGAACACAAATATTAAAATTTTATTTACAATTTAACAATTCCAAAATATTTATAACTACCATATTTAACTATTGGTTTAATCATTAACCAGGTCCTCCTGCGGCCCGGGCACGCTTATATGTGACATCGCACACTAATATTCAAAAGTTTGTAAAGTACTAAATAAATAAATAAATAACCATCACGCCAGGTCCCTAACGAGGTAGGCAGAGAGCACGGAGCGCCAAACATCTCTGTCCTTGCAAACCTGACATGCTTCGTCTATATTCATCAGTCTCTTCATACATACACGCCGGTTT
>DVPR01000679.1:0-12863 GCA_018239345.1 Oxynetra stangelandi | reverse complement strand
TATTATTAACTTTTATAATTCGTTACAGCGTAAATGTTATTTCAATATGTGTGACGCATATTAAGTAAATAAAGTAAAAAAAGAAAAAGAAATAAAACAAAAATATTAATACACATTCATAATAAACATTCATACACTCACACACACACACACACACACAAACTCTCACGCATACACACACATGCCCAAACACGCACATACAAGCAACCTGTAATCATGTTACATAAGTTCAGATCGCACTGAACATAGTAAAATATGTACATTGGTCAACACTAGAACTACTCAATCAGGAACTCATAGGGCATAGTCTTAATACGTTTCAATACCATCATAGTGCATTGGGTTGTTTTAATCAATATTACTTAATGCATCAGCTTGAACACACGCACAATGAGCCCCACGAACTCTATGCGCACCGTCTAAGCATTTATCTTTACAACACGCCCCGAGTACTCGTTTGCTTGCCGTATATGATAGTTCATATTACGCCTTCAGTTATACTTTTTTCCTGTAGCGATTATTACCGTTAAAGTCATCGCTGATACCAGCCTCGATCAGATATTTTATTTCTATGTAATCTCTAGATTCTTAACCAATGACGCAAGAACGCGGCACCGACACCATCGTCTAATGTCTTAATCGGTACATTTTACTGATCGTATTTTTATACATAAATACTTCAATTAAACTAAGCATTTTTTTTTAATAATAATATCTTGGGACATTTCCACATACGGCCATCAGATTCCAAAGTAGGTACTTAAGTTCCTATGTAATGGTAATCAGACGGCTGATAAACTACTTGTATATACATGAATATGTACTTGTATAGATATTTTTTTTGGTTTACACCTAGACACAGAACAAACAGTTTTGTTCATCACACAAATAGTTGTCCTGGGTGGGGATCGAACCCACGACCAATGGCGCAGCAGTAAGTTTCACTAACCACTGCACCTGCTTCCTGTCGACAATTAGTACCTATGCAAACAAACAACATTAATACCTATGTATATAAATTCCCGTAATTATTAAAAAGATATGTAAAAGCTTTGAATTTTTTAATGCAAACAGAAAGTAAAATATTAAAGCGAAGATAATATTTGTGTTTCAATAAATCACTTAAGAAAAAGACCACATAAGGTGCTTAACCAGCGAACATTTATTGGGAATAAGATTACAAGCGAAACGCTCCTCGTATCCCCGGAGCGGCGAAAGGCGGAACTGCTTGATTGGTTCCTCGTCCATTTCTCGCGCTCCCGTTCACAAATATACTTGAGTGATTTGATTCTCCGTATAAGTGTTGTACTTCCGATTCGTTCCCGAACTGATGTACCGAATATGATTTAGGAATGGGTTTTCGTATCGCTTTTTCTTGGTCGGCTGCGAATATATCGCCGCGTTTATACCGATGTACAAATAACATAATTAGTAACATCTGTGAAAAGAAACAAAAGTTAATCGGGATTAAAATTATTGTTTTTAATTCAACGTTATTATTTCAAATTTTGCTTTACATATAATATGTAGAATGACAAATAAATTCTTGTTATCATGTTTACGCATGTAACTGTTGCGTGAATAACAACTGACGTTCTGTCGACAACGGCGGTAGAAGGAGTAGACGATTCAATTCACTCTTCAGTCTGCAGTCTTCTTAAGAGAAGACTCTTATTTAACTGTGTCGGACAAAAAAGTTAGTATATTCGTTTTGAGTACTTCAATCCATCATGCACAAATAGCCCCAATCCCTTGTTTATTTCCCGTTGTATTATCACATTACCCGATAATATGAAACTACTATTATTTACCAGGCAACTTTTGTGAGTTCCTATCGAAATTTTACTATAGCGAAAGGCTACAACTAGTTAGTAAGTGATCAACGAGGATTTCCTCTTCAGCTAGTCAACGTTGACCTGCAAATTATTCGGGCAAATATTAGTGGAAGTCCTTAAAAAGGAAGCGCATAGATTTTGTACTTGACCGCACTCCGCGCTTGATATATGATCCTTTGTGAAAGTGACGGTCACCGCTGTATTTTAACGCAAAACGCTTTGATCGACAGCAGTGTGCTTATTTAAAAAATATCATTTATTAGCTAGGTTTCAAAAAGGAGGATTCAGTGCCTATTTTTTATGTGCATTATTTCAAAGCAAACCAACAATAACAATTACGATTTCTGTCACTCATTCGAATATTTCGATTTTAATACAATCAAATTATATTAATATTAACAATTAAAATCTATCCTTAAAGGTACGAAATGATTTGTATTTCTCTTTATTATTTCAATTCAATGAAAAGAATATTTCAAGAAACTTGATTAATTACACATATAATGAAACGATTGCATTATTCAATGTAGTGATATTAATTTAATGTCGGAATTCTGTGAAGTCCTGGGAGCACAGTACAAAAATGCACGAATATTTTATCACGGTAGAGACGCTCCAAATATATAAACATTATAATATATTTACGTTATAGTATATTGTATAATATTGCAGTATTGTATTGTATAATATTGTAATATTATAAAAGGTCATTGTGAACACATATGTACGACTAAACTCCTTTTTTTCAGAGAATATAATAAATCCTCAATATTTAAGCAAATTTCAAATATTGCTTGACATAACTGACATAGACATTTCACGTTTTTCTGTAATGCAATTGATAAACGGCAAATGGCATCCGAACTTAAGTTATAATATTTACGTATTTGCACAACCGTCGCTACACTTAAACCTACTACGACTGTGGGAAAGTTCTGTAGAGCCCTCGTAGCGGAGAGTCGGCGCGTAGGTATTGTGGCTGACGGCCCTCCACGCTTAATATATGGTGCTTACGGACACCGTGGTCACTACAGCGTTTTCACTGTAAATGACCGAATACATACTCGCCGTTAATCTAATACGAAAGTAACTTTTTTTATATTCTCAATTGCAATATTGTTTTGAATAACGAATGCATGATGGGCCATATTTACTGCAATGTAAATGATAACTATGGTGTCATGTAAATGATAGAATGAGGACTGTAAGTGATAGTTACTTCAGTTAGTGTTATTTAATAATAAATATATTATTTATTATTAATCATGACATTTGTTATGAAAAATATTTTAAAAATTACGTATTTTTTTTATTTCAAAACTCTTGTCATTGGTTAATTCGTGTGCCAATATTGTACCATGTTATTAAATCGTGACAGTGGTTTAACGAATATCTTGTAAAAAAAATATTATACGAACGTGCACATACTTATATACATTTCACCTCTTATCAATATTATTATATTATACTGACATTTAAAATTCAAAATGGCAGCCAAACCTACCCGAAACCTCGTATCGACCGCAGTGTGTCAAACTAATTACCATAAACACACCGTGTGATACGCATTTGACGGTAATAAGTAGTGATATGTGTACACACATGAGACCGTCTCGAAGCAATATCGAGTTGCCGCTAATGAGGTTAGAGGGCGCCTCCCGCGACCTTCCACGAATGTCATTAATAAACTTGTCCTTAGTGTTGTCAGCTTACTTTTAGTGATTACTAGCTGTGCCCGCGTCTTCGGCCGTGTTTGCATTGAACAAAAATGCCATTGTTCAGTTCGCAGATTTTACTTAATAATTCTGTATTTAGCGTATAGAAATACTTACGCTTATTTTAAATTCAAATGCGGACAAAGTTGCGAGCACGGCTTGTTTTATATAATTGTATATTATGTTATGTTGCTCCTTATTACGTCAGCTATCTGCCACTGTAATTCCAGTTAAAATCGGTCCAGCCGTTCCAAAGATTAGCCGGAACAAACAGACAGACAAATTTTAAAAAATATTATTTTGGTATATGTACCGTAAATACATACATATGCATTTAGTTGGCACTCGGTACTTTCTGCCTACCCCGATCGGAACCTAGCGCGATGGTATGTTGTTGTTGTTGTTGCATTTAGTAAAAAACGGTTATTTTAATATTGCAAACAGACACTCAAATTTTATATGTTGGTAGTTTAGTAGATCGATTAGCGTGAGTTCTGGCGAAGCGTTCACAGATCGGTTCTCAGCTCCAGTGATAAAGCATAAATATCTCCTCAATTCAAAATATGTACTATAAATATGTCGTATCGGTTATGATGATTATGTAACAGTCGTAAATTGTCATTCGTGATCTTCATGAATTGTCGTAACTATATGCAAACGTTAGTGTTTTAATCATAGAAACAATAAAGGTACGAACTTCAAATATTGTATGAGAAATTCATCTTACTTGCAAGATAGATACAAATTATTTGACTTGAATCAAGAAAGCCTTGAATAGTTCACAACTTCAATATAGAAAACACAAACGAAATTATATAGAAGCAGGTTTCAGAGTTAGTCTATAATAAATATTGCCAACTTTCGAATACTTTTCTTATCACAATCGGTAAACGTGTCCACTACATCGATTATATGAAGAAGTACACGCGATTAATACTTAATTTACCCAAATTATTCGTACATCTATATACCTCGCGTGTTAGAACCAAAAAGTATAGCCTTAAAGATAATCTGTGGCTTATATGTACCAGAAATAAATATAATAATTTGACCTAACCGTTGGAATATTTTATACCAGCAGAAATATAAAAAAAATTGAAAATGTTTTATTTATATCGATATTATAACGATAATTAGGTTGTAATCTATATAGCTTGTAATATGGCATTGTTTTAAATCTATAAAAAATCATACCGTATATGCAAAGTATTATACAGAACACGACAATATACCAGTATACTGCAACTAAAATAGCTGAAAATTGAGCACTATTTGGGAAATACTTGTGGTATAATCGTTATTATAGGTAAAGAGAACAAAATTCACACTTTTAGAAGAAAAAAATATTTCTCTCTAGATAAAGTTTATTTATATATGTGCCTGTCTGTCTGTTATCATATCACTTGAAAAGCACTTACGCGATTTGAATTATACTTTTTTTATTTCTTCGCCTGCAGAAGGCGACTATACCTAGAATATAATTTATCACGCTGTATATGGAGTGGAGATATATGTAATTTTTGTGTACTAAAAATTCTGAACTGATATTTTGTTTGTGTTTTAAAGCATGTAATGTAACAACATAATACAATATACTTCACATCACATCCTTGAAATGCAAAATATTTTAATCTAATGAAGTCACCTTTTCATTCCGAGAGGAGACCCGTGTCCAGCAGTGCACCGTTCAATCGGTCGATGATGAATGAAGTCATTCCGATTTTCCTATTACATTGCAATTGCATGCAATACATAGCACAAGTAGTGACAATTTAATTGCAATATAATGCATTTCCAAATGTACATGCACATTGTGGTTGACCACAAGCGATAATATGCACACCATAATATGTATAGCATAGTTTTTAAATATATACGCTATTATTATTAAAGTAAGCTCACATTATTCAACCAATTGCCCGCGTTTTTTAATCAGTCGTCCTTCAATATTGAGTTACATAAATCATGGTATTGTTTTATACTAATAAATTATCTTGGAAAGAGGTTACTGACTTGAAGGTGATGGCAAGTCTGCCAACATATTGCAAGGCTTTATAGTATAGTGTAAACATATTGTGATAATCAGTCTACCCATATATACTGTTTGTATAAAACAATTATGTGCAGGGGTTTAATGTCCTTGGATGTCACGGTTAATCAGTATATGTAGGTATGAAGTTTGATCTGAAGCATACGAATATCATGTAATATAACACCAAATACTAACATAACAGAACATACAAACCATAGTAATAATGACAATGCAGACTCGCAACACTCCCATCTTCATTACACTGTTTCTGTCGCATGATAGATATGACAAGGCAATAGCAGACTGAGTGTTTAAAACCCGAATTGCTTTTAAGTCAAGTACCCAAACATTCTGCAGAGTTATTCCATTCCACCTAGTTATTCCCATCAAACATCGACAATGAAACAAGTAGGTATATTAACCGTACAATTAATATAATTAGCTCGGTATTATGCGGGTTCGTTATCAACCGGTGGCTGACTATACAATGCATAAGTAAAGTCTTTGTTGGCTAATTTGAGTCATGCGGGAACAAAGGTCTGGAGCGCGGCTTAAAGCGGAAAGTCTTAAATGTTATTAGTAAACGATGCCTTACCAACACTATTCATGTATTTAAATGGAAGCACAGTCTAAACGCTGAAATAGGTCGGCTTCGAAACAATTCTGTACACTCATCTGTTTATGACGCTAATTATACCAATACTTGCGCTGTGTTTCATTTAACGTGTGGTGTAGGCAGAAACACAATTAATATGTCGTATTACGTTCAAGTTTATGAGATCAATCGGAGATGGATCTTAAGTTTTGGTCCCATTCGAAACGAAGTTCGATATGAAGTTGTAAGTACTCTGTTAAGTCTGCGATTAACAATACATTGACATTCCGGTTGGTATACCTACTTTGGGTGTAAAAGTAACTTACACGGGGATAATTTTACTGTAGAACATTTCAAGTTATTTTATCAAATGTTAAGAAACAGCAGGGTGAAAAAAGGAATTCAAAGTGTACATTTTTAAAGACGCTGTGTTACATTCTAAGATCCTTAGAGACAGTAATCCCGATTGCTAACGCTGCAATGTCCGCGTGCAATCAGCTTAAATTGTCATACATTAAACGGCTTTTACCGAAGCCGACTATACTTAGCGATACAATTCCTTCGTTTCTTCTCAGTGCATTTTTTTGCTTGTGCAATGTGTTTTTTAATTAGACTTTATAGTAATTAAATTTCACTTGAAATGGATTTTTTTTTAAACCTAAATCGTTTGTATAATTTTATTATATCGACCAACGAATCGACAGTAGGTACTGTGTTAGTAAAGAGTTGAAACAATTCCAAAATGTATTTTGAGACTAACCATTTTGGTGAATACCTTCATATCAACGGTTTTATTGTCGCAGTGTTGGGCACGGGACTTACATCAAAATTAAAATGGTTTATAAGGTATAGTCTGCCACGCTTTCCAACAGCGGTTTGGCAGACTTAACCCGTCTTACATAACAATATGGAGAACTCTAAGTTGTGGAGATGATTACAGGAATTGATATTAATCAGGAAACGCGAATTGTAAATGAAGAGATGCGCAAATGAAAAGAAGCTTTAATGCTTATTAAATAAGTAGTAGTAAATAAATGTTATTTTTAATTAAAGTTAATAATTTAAATGTTAATAAATAATTATTAATTATAAATAAATAATACTTATATGTATGTACTGATATACGAGTATATGTATTATAAGTATGCGTGTTTATGTTACGTAGGAATATCATGAATGCGCACCTACTGACTGGTTGACTGGTAGAGAATGCCATTAGGCATTAAGTACGCCCTTGTATCCCTTAGCTTAAGGTGTTACATAAGAATAAATAAAATAAAATAAATAAAAATAAATAACTTTTATAGTTATAATTGATTGCTAAATTGTTACCCCGTAACAGGCAAAATATGGATTGATCTAATAATTCCGTAAAATCTATAAATATTTGTACAAATAAATGTCTTTGTCTTTTTCCCTACTATCGCTAGGATGCATAAAAATATAATCAACATAAAAAAATTCTTACTTTTAACAAAGATTTACTTAATAGACATTTTACTTTGATAAATTATGTATAGCGAAGAAAGCGATACGTTTTGCTAACGGTCACAATTTTTTATTCGTAGCAGTAATGGATAACTCGGTGCCAGAATGTTCGCGCTGAAAAGTAATGATGACAAAAAACTGCAATGCGATGTTAGCTCGCAAACATCTTGGAAACACACTTTTGTGAAGGAGTTTTTTTGCATCCATTATATCATATTTCTTTTGCGCTTAAAGAGTACGAGATAGACGATGTAGCACAAAATGAATTTCTATTAAATTGCTGTAACCACTGTTTATTTACTTTTCCCGGTGGAAAGGAACAGCAAAAAGATTTGTTGCATGACTGATATGACTGACTATGTTTTTTATTACTTTCTTGGTCAGATATAGTCATATCATTGCTTTCTCCTTTTTTTCCCCACGAAGGATTAACGAGACGACTTTTAGAAAAACTTATACAATATAAATATAATTTATGACCGGATGAATATATTGGGGAGATCCTAAACTTAGTATTTATAGATTCATTCCCAATGTTGATGTTTGAAAACCATTTAACTCTTAATATTTGGCCTCATCACTCAAATATTTATATTGCGTGGGATCTGAACCCATAAACCCCGGCTCCGCAGTTAAGTTAACTGACCACAGGACCATCAGGGTCAACCGACTACTAAAACTTAACAAAAAACAGTTTAATATATCTCTTAAACTACGTACTTTACTCCTTTTAAACTTTGATCTAATATAAAGTTCTCATAAACTATGCTTATAGCTTAAACAAACAAGGGAAACTGCTTCATTATTTAAATTTGACAATAGAATAAAGCGTGAAAAATTTTCGTTAGATACATTACGCTTAGCCGACAGGTGAAAAAATGTCTCTGGCAATGATTACAACGCTGCAAATATATTGAAAAAGCGAAATATGCCGGGACGTGCGACTCGGTACAAACTGAAGTACTTAGCTCTTTTAGAATGTTGTACTAACAACGTTGCTCCGTCTTTTAACTCTCGCACTATTTAAGTTATCATTATTATTATTTTTAACCCAATATCCCAATATGGAATTGGGTCCCGGTTGGTGAAGATAAGAATCGCGCCTTCGCCTGAGCTTACTAGCTATAATCTAAAGCGAAATACAAGACGCACGTTAACGTGTTCTCCGATATAAGTAAGTACACGTAAATATTTTGTAAAAGGAGAATGAGTGAAACACAAGCGCCACTATAATATACATACATCTAACACATCTTTAATGGATTTGCGACTAGAGGTATCCAAGAACCTCCCGTGTTCACCGTTGGTCGTCATTACTGATCGCTCGGAACCCTCAACTGGGTCACGGCTAAGATCACACCGTTGCGCAGTTGTTTATTCGAATACAAACATCACATTGCCAGTGCTCAAGCGTTTTAAATTCAAATACAAATATCACATTGCCGGTGCTCAACCGTTGTAAATTCAAATACAAATATCACATTCCCGGAGCTCAACTGTATCGACATACATAGATAGTACGGTGTCGCGTATGTAAATAAAGATACACCTGATGTTTTTTCGTTATCGGCAGGTCGATAAGAAGACAATTACATTGTGATGAAAAATGAGAAACAGTTATTCCAGACGGCCGTTGGTGTCATTGGATATACGCAAATGACTTCGAACAGGACTGCAGAAATCGGTCTATTCAAGTCAGTTACGATTAGTTGCTAATAAGACTATCAGTGTTACTTGGTAATAGGACTGCCGATATAATCTTAGTACTTAAACTTTAATCGAATAACAACTCAGAGGTGTACTTATTCCTGATAATTAATAAGTCTACGTTCAATTAATAATCACAACGTTCTGCTAGAAACAAAACTAACTTGATATAATAAGTATAACAATTAATTTAATAAATTATGCCAAATTAACAATTGTACATTAATGAATATTTACATTTTTAACTATTTGTTTGCTAGTAAAACAAACCCAGTTTTACTATATCGGAGGCTGTATCTTGTTTAAAACAGTACAGTGATTAGCTATGTACTTCTTAATTATAAGTCCACACAGTACTAAATACCGTAACATAGTGCGGCAGTCAAATAAATTACGTTTCACAAACACAACAACATAATATTTCATGAAGATATGCATATCCCAATCATAAAGTGTTTAGTGTCTAACGACACTTGTCGAGGTCGCTACAATTCATATGAAAATCTGTTATTGCTCTATGAAAACTTTTGTCGTAAAGTGCCAAAAGTACGGCGGCATGTTGTGTAGCAATAATTCAAAACGGGTTCATGTAACAATAATAACGAAAATGAATTGCCCCATCCTTTCTCAACAAAAGGTTTTTGTCGAGTTGTAAAGTTCGAATAAAACAGTGACGCCAAAAAAAGTGAACGGCCTCTACGTTAGGGTTGGCACTCGCAGTTTACTTTTTGTGGTACGATTTTATATTTAATCATCATGGAATAAGAAAATAAACTAAATATATACTAGAATAGCACCGCATGAATTTTTGCACTTAAACAGATTTAAATTGAGAACTGATTAATATAAAACTTACGGTTGTGGATTTCCGTAATGCAAAGAATGCAATGAATATTGCAATTTAATTTGTTGAAAAACATGTCGGTAGGTAGGTCCGGTGCAAAGTACTACCCACTTTTTTTTGTGTGCCGGTGTAATTATTATATATATAAAAAAAGTATAAAAGAAAATTGTGACAACCCTAATATAATCTTTACCTACACTAAAGAACATTGGGTAGACGAAAACAGGCCTAAAACATCATTTGTACAATTAACTATTATTTAACCTAACAACCCTACCGGCCTTCAAATAATCGCGTTGATGAAGGTCACTTGTTCCAGATTCCCTTAAACATGTACATTATTAAACTTTCTTTTGTTCTTGTCTATACCGTCTCTTTAATTTTCACTCGGAAGAGTACAAGATGAATAATTTAAATGTTAGTAAGGAACAAGGATAATCCAAATTATACTCTTTGATACTCTCTACGGGGCGTAATGGAGTCAAAAATACTCCGTAATAAGATTTCGGCACTTCTTTAACGAATAACTCTGCAAATATTAATGAGCTGTGAAGTGTTTCGAGATAACGGAGATTGAAGTATGACTGATCTGCTTAAAATTTAGTCATATAAGAAATATCCATACAATTGTACATTGAACATCTAACAGAATGCCGTCTAAATACTAGTTTTGTTATCACACGACTGGACCTTTGTACCAGTGGTTGGCGTACCTGACTATCGAGGTTGCGGGTTTTATTGCCACTCGGGACAAGTATTTGTGTAATGAGCACAATTATTTGATCTATCTGCAGGCGTAGAAAATCGTTACAGGTTCACGCTCATATTTATACGAGAATATGTAGCGATCGATCAACCGTCTGGTTACCATAACACAGATTCTACTAGCCTATCAGATGGCCGTGTGAATGTCCGTAGTTTGATATACGCATCTGATTTGTTTTAAGAAGGAGCGAAAGATGACTGTTAAGAGATATAGGAAGAAGAATAAAAATATATTGTAATAATTCCCAGTAAATACTAGAAGATAAGAGATGTAACATAAAATTTGCTCAGCAATACTTTCTTTCCGCTCAGCTCCAGCCTCAAGTATAATATTATGTATTACGTGTTATCTGCAGCAGAAACTTTAATCTATTCCAAAGCTTATTCCGTTATTCTCAGAATTGAATTATATTATTAGACGGATATCGTTAGTTTCCTATATTTTCGTAAACTAATATGTGGATCTATTAACACTTTCTCCCTACGGGCAACACTATTTAGATACATATTTATAAACGACGTGACACACGAAACGATTCTGACATATCCGAAAGTAAATTTAATTAAACTAACACAGAGCTCTGCGGCGGAATCGGGAGAAAGGAATGGGACCGACCATTCGGCCATTTTTAAGGATCACATTTCAGCGGTGAATGGCCAGTGACATACGAGCATCGAGCATTCGGTTTTTGGACGTGACACGTGACGCTAGGTATGATGCGATATGCAGGTGTAATGACGGCTAATCTCGCTGGCATGCGGCGAAATTACTTGCTTTGTTCGCCGGCGAGGGATCTCAAACTGTGTCGATGCGTAAATGATAATAAGCCAGTCCAGTGCGCGGAGAATTAGTAAATAGCGCAGTTGTACAAATGTTGTTTCGATTTATGTTCAGATCAGTTGACGACATTTCTAGAATGAAGAAACTTATTTTAAGGTACTGTAAGAATTTCTTGCAATAAAGCAACAGAACGCTTAGAGCATAAGTGACATGTGTCCGATAATTAGTATACATTTCATTGGATTATTGGTGCAATATTTAGAACCTGCCGGATTTGGCGGTTGCGGGGTCGATTTCAGCCGGGATAAAGCTTTTGTTCTGCAATTTTTGTATATATAAAATATCTTTATAAGTGTACATTTAAAGTATACCTTTAATTTATCGACCATCTATGGTCACGATAGTACAGGCTCTGTCTAGTTTTGAATTAGATGACCATATGTGGAGTTGCGTTCATTTGTTAAAAAAAGTAATGGAAAGGCTTGCAAAAGCTAGGTAAGTGAAGTAATCATGCAGTCGCTCCCTTTGTCCGTAAAAGCCTTGAGCATGCATCTCTAAGCCAATTACAATTTGTAAGTTCCTGCGTATTTCGTGTTGCTCTCATTCTTGTGGATTTAAACAATTACCGCTCATTAAAATGCGCAGAGCTTCGCTTTTGTAATGCAAATCCATTGTTTTTATGCCGCCTGTGGATTCCTTTAGGAGGTAGAGGGGCCCCATATATTTAACGAAAACATAGTAGAGTTGCCGTGCGGGAAAACATCAATTGGAGTACATTGTTTTATACATACTTCGGATTCCAATTAAACCATTAGCTTTGGTGACAACCGTTACTGGCGATAAGAATTGTATTGGATGTAAATATTGTTTTAGTAAAATTTTGAACTGTAAAAAAGGTAGCACCATATATGTCGAGTCAACAACCGACTCGTGTCTGATAATTTTAAATCTACAATAAATAGCAAACACAATTTGTAGATGTGAAGAGATAAATCTTGCTCGTCAACGAGGTTCCACTCTCCGGGGAGGGAATTTCGCGCGAGTTTGATTTGATTCTTGGAATGTGGCGCCGCGCGGAAAATATTGCAAATTCGGTTTGGA